>JBBJLR010056401.1:0-11532 GCA_037577145.1 Brachypetersius gabonensis
GGAGAGACTGAGTGTGTTGGGAGGAGGATGCTGAGGAGAGACTGAGTGTGTTGGTAGGAGGATGTTGAGGAGAGACTGAGTGTGTTGGGAGGAGGATGCTGAGGAGAGACTGAGTGTGTTGGGAGGAGGCTGATGAGGATGGAGCTGCAGGGAAGAGGAGAAGACGAAGGTCTAATAGGAGGTTTATGAATGTGGTAAGGGAGAACATGCAGGCAGTTGGTGTGAGAGGAAGATGCCGAGGACAGAAGGAGATGGAGACGGCTGATTCACTGCGCTGACTGCTAAATGTGAGCAGCCAAAATGAGAAGATATTTAGTTAATATGATTCAAAATTGTAATGCAATCTACACACACACAATACGATGGAAAGTTAACACCATGGTATGCATTTTGGTCATTTAGTCAATAAGTGGGATACTGTTTTTATTATCCTGGTCTTTAGGCAGCGCTGACATAAAGTCACAGCCTCCACTTTTGCTGGGGGTAAACATTAACACTAATTAAATTGACTCAATATACGTGGAATAATTAACAGGGTTTGGATGGTTTATTTATAATTTTAGTTGTGATTTAAAATTACCTGCAACTGCTCCAACGTGCAACTAAAATTGACTTCAGAAGACGTTCCCTCCAGTTCGCCGTCCTGTAAATAAGTTTTATGTTTTTAGCTCATGTTATGAAAACAAATGAACAAAGATAAAGACAGAAACTCATACCTCAATATCAAAAGAAATCAGGTAAGATGGTTGATTAACCTTGTGCACATGGCCATTCTAATAAAAGAAACAATAGGAGTCATTCAGTGTCATTAAGGATGGCAGAAGTATGAGCATCTTCTTTTAAAGTCAACCACGACTTGCTACCTTTATGCAATATTCCAGGCGCCAAGATGCATCAGTTATGTGAGGGGGGCATCTAGCAATACTAAAATAAACAAAAACAACATGTTCAAAATGCAGATCCATATTTCATAATAAACAACATGCATCATAATGGCTACAATAAAGTGTTACAAACCACAAAAAAAAGTTATATTCATCAGAATTAAAGTCTATATTAATTCTGTATTCACCAAAAACTAAATAAGCACAATAAAGCTTGTGACTCACCTTGACAACAGATTTTCGAGGTTTCTCTTGTTTTTCTAGACAGGAAATTGAAAGTAATGTCATGAACAAGTCACTCCACATATTAGTCACAATTTTACTCTTGTGAAAGAGATGGTTACCTGATATAAAGTGTAAAATGTTTCCACTCTTTCTAAATCAAATTTGGCATCTTCAAGGCACGAACTGCAAAAATAAACCCGAAAAAACTAAAAATGTAATTTTTGGAACCCAAAAACCTCTCTGGGCACATTATGGATATCAAGACTGACCAAAACATTTTTCGTTACCTAATGGCTGATTTGTCTGCATTTTGCTTGACTCCTTCTAGTATAAATGCGGTCGCGGCGACGTGACAGTGTTTCAGAAGAGCTTGATCAATGTTCTTCAGTTCTAAATGATCTATGGTGGATGGAAACAAAGCACACTGTGAGTTTAACAAAACCCCCTACCCCCAAAAATACACACATCAAACTACTTGCCATAATGGGCAAGAGCAATTATTAATTATAAGTTCCACCCCACACCCTTTTTTTTTAGCGAGGTAATGACGTTGGATGGTCAGTTCTGGACCACAAACACTACTCCAAACCATCTCAAGGTGGATGGAGCCCCAGAACCAAGTGTTGGAGAGCTTTACACTTTTCATTAAGCATTATGGCTGTATGAGGAATACCTGTGTCAGCAATGGGTGCAACTTTAAAGCAGCTGAAGGTTCAGCACTGTGCAAGTCTTGAGGTAGCCCTCATTTCTTGATCATTTGCTCCTAGAGAACTTTATTTTTAATGTTCTCCATGCTTCCTGAGGAACTCCAGAGCCTGATTATTCACGCAGAACAAAGACTACCCAACTTAAATCCTAAAGCATTGAAGGAACAGGTGCAGATGATCAGGCCATGATCAGTAAAAGGAATGCCGAGTGGTTGGAACTCCTTCTGGGCTTCATGTATGTTTAGACACACTGCAGCCTGTCACAGTAAAACGTTTGCCCTTATTACACCAGAAAGCAAAATAAAAACAAACGTCTTTTGCACGGTACGGAACCTGTCTGGTGCATGGAGACGTTTCCTCAAACATCAATAGGTCCAACATCTGAGCCTGTTTACGGTTCCTGTGCTGTGCGTGTATGAATAGGCAACAACACATGCTAAGGTGCTAGCTTAGCCTAGTGTCTAGGCAGGCTGGTGAGGAGCTTTTAGGGGGTTTACTCCGCTTCCATCACAAGCTGGCACTGCAGGACAGCCGAACAATTGTTTCCACAGCCCATGCATAAGAAAAGCATTAGCGCTGGAGTTCCAGACTGCTTCTCCGAGCAGGAAGCTCTAGAGCACAAAGGAGGGGAAACAACCGCCTTACCCAAGGCGCCGTCGGTTCCGGGAGACAGCAGGCTGTGGAAGGCCATCTCGGCGAGGGCGGAGAAGGTTCTGGAATCGAATGAAGCTGGATCTGCCAGTGCCTGGAGCCCCTTCATCACGGACTCTGACAACTCCATTTTGTGCAGAAGGGTTGTGCGCAGTCACGTGGCCTACGGTCAGCTGATCATGAAGCTGGGCCAGCATGGTGCTTTAACATCTACTGCACATTTCATCGAGCTCCTTCTGCGCCAAACCTCGCGATCAACCTCGCTCGCCGTGGAGCTGAAGAGTTAGGGCACGAACCTAACAAAGCCCATCACACACCGAGTGTATCGCGGGGGTGAAGACTACAGTTGCAGTTTCTGAACACTGATTAAAAAACAATTGTTTTCCGCCCGGAATGATTTTCCTCAAATCAATTAATAAAGACCACAACAGACCGAGTGTGGTGCGAGGGTGAAGACTACTGCACAGCTTTGCATTTGTCACACTTTACAAGCACCGAAGAAAACCTTTTAAAACAGCATAAAGCACTGCTCACTAAGAATACCCAGCTATCCTCCTGAATGGATTTGGCTAATTGAGAACTTCTGCATTGCAAAATCCACATTAAACCCAACATTAACCCCCACAAATGCATTTTTCCTGCTCTGCAGTCTGAACTGAAAATTGAATAGTTTACAATGTTGAGTTTGGTTGAGTTATATGAACGTTGGGATTTTCAGGTTTGGGATTGACCATAAAATGTCAATTCGTCAAATCAACTCCAGTCTCACCATTTGATGGAGATTTTACATTGTTTGAGATTTGGATGTTCGCATTAAGAAAGAGAAAGACAGCTGTGCACTCCAATTCAAGAAAACTACATAAAACAACCAAGAAAAAGAGAAGAAACTAATGACCCCATCCTTCCTTAAGCAGCATAAACCCTCACGCGCACCGGTTTGTTTATCATAGACCGGACTGCGTTTACATATTAGACTTTATACATTTACTGAAAGCATTCTTTATTTGTTGGAATAATTATGCTTGAGCAGCCTTGTGCATAGCAGGGCCAATAGTCCCTTTTCAAAAATCATTAAGCGTTTAAGATGAAAGTCTCCGAGTCAGAGCTGTTTACAGTGTTGGTGAATGGAACCAGACGTCTGCATCTAAAAGGTCTAAAACATGTTCTGAAAAACGCATGAATGACAAAGAGTTCTGCGTGTCGGCAAAGTAATAAAAGCTAAACATAATTATAGAATAAACTGACAATTTGTCATACGTGAATACACCACAGTACAGTGTGAACAGCACAAAATTCTTCATCTGCATTTAACCCATTCACCAAGTGACGCAGCGGGCTGCCGCACAGTGTGTGCGGACGGTACCTTACTCAAGGGTACCTCAGAGGTGCAAGGTGCCATCAACAGTCTGGTGACTCAAACTCACGACCTTCTGATTACATGGCCAACTCACTAACCACCAGGCCACCAGCTGCCCTATTATAATTTAGAGTATTTTTTTTTACAGATGTTTTATGTCACATTCCTTTGTTTACCATCAACAGTCCATATGAACACTCAGAAGATTTGGGGGTTTGGAGAGTAATTACGTTGTTTTGTACACGTCTGGTTCGATTCACCAATACTGTAAATATGTTTGAGTCTCTACGTGTAACCAAAAGACTGACTAAAATGACAGATAAAGCCCCATAGGTTGCCCAGTTTGACAAACGACTTGTGGTCAGGCTCGTCCAGGGAACGTGTTGTTGGAGGTTAACATTAAAAATAGAGAGAGTCTGAGTAGGGAACGAAAAGGAACATGTTTTTTTCACATGTGCCAGTAGTTTTTTTCAGACAACTGAGGAGAATCGGAGAGGAACTGAGAGTAAAAGACGTATTTACAACCAGTTTACACCAAACCCACTCCAGCGATAAAATTAGGTAGATTTTGTTTTTAATCGTCCAAAAAAATCGTTCACCTCTCGTGAAAACCAGAGGTGAGTTCTAAGTGATAGAATCTTTATGTAAGAGCAGTGCAAGAAGACAGATAGAGCCTCAGGAAAGGAGAAGCCTTAAAGCGGTGATGACTGGATCACGTCCAGCTAGTTTTAAAGCTGAATCGAGTTACGTTTGGTTTAAGTTCTCCCTGAAGCACCAAACGCCTCTCGTGACCTTTGTTTGAGGCCCAGAACGAACGGGGCTGGTGAAATTGGTAGTAGGACCTTTTGTCAAATGGTGGAGGCTGTAGAATATGCATGATGGCCAATATTGATGCCTCAAACGCAGCTGGATTCACACCGCATGTGGAGAAGGAAAAGAAAACATTTTCTTTACCTCTTTTTTTAAGCGGGTTTTCTGGCGTAAACAGTTACCGGACTGATTGTTAAATCAATACAATAATTAATGAAACCGCCTCAGGTCTGCATAAATGGATGGATATTTGCGTCTAGTGCAGTCAGAAAGAAAGACTGAAAACGATTTAAAGCCAAAATTAACGACTTGGTGTGTGCAGAAGAGATCAGTGTCCACGGTTTCTGACAAAACTGAACACGAACAACATGATTGAGAAGAATAAATAAGCAGAAATACGCTGACATGAACAACATTGTGCCCAAAACATTGTATAATCGACAGTCTGGACTGGAGAAGCGAATATTTATGAACAGAGCGGATGTGGCCCCCAGTCATATTAACTGCTGCTAAAGCAAATGTTGAGCAATAAGAGAAGGTCTGCCCATATTCACCTGTGTTGAGTCCTTTTGCGGGTCTATTGTTTTATTGGGGCTTTCTCTGGAGCGCAGATCACAGTGGCTCTGAAATTATGTTGCTGGGACATGAGCTACTTTTGGTTCCCCGAAGAATCTTCAGTGTGTGTTTTTGTAAATGAGATCTGGAAAACTGGAAAACACATTTTCAAGGTTTGAAGTTTGTGACGGTCATAATGAACCGAGGGTTCAAGCCACGAACCATAGAATAGAATGAGGACATAACAGAAATGAACAGAACAGGGCAGGAGAGTACACTGATCGAATAAAATAAAATACGACAGTAGACGACAGAAAAGTACACTCAATTTGAAGCTTCAAGACTAAGGCATACGGAATGGGAATAAATAGCCTATATATTTTAACGTAAGCGGCCCCTTGTATGAACGTTTATTAATTGGCCGCTTATTATTACATCCGGTTATTTAAACTGTTCTTCATTATTAAACTCTTAAAAGTTTTTTTTGTAGGCAGGAGCACTAACAGAACTATCTCTCATTATCATTCCATCAAAACCGTGCTTTGCATGAACAGTTTTAACATTATAATGCACCTGTTTTTAGTAAAGTCCTGAGAACACTTCAAGCAACAAAATCTAAAAAAAAATAAGATGGTAAAGTCTACTTTAATTTCCTCAGAATTGATTAGATCTCACCAGATGTTTAGAAATTAGTAAATTACCTTTTATCATGGTCATCTTTTACATTTTTTTACACCTAGGAAAAGAATACTCCTTTTGTTAAATCACAGTCTTTACACTTTTTACTTTCCTTTCTTAACAATTCCTCTTTTAAATTATGTTTAAGTTGGCTTGTAGGTGGTCTCAAATTTTAGATTTTGGAACAAAAAGATCCAAAAAGGTATAAAATCTAACTTACACACCGGATTATTTGTATAAGTAACCCAGTACTTCAGTAGTTCTCTGAGCTGTTGCATTTATACTATCACCAAAGAACTAAAATTACTTTTAATTTATTAATTAACTGATGTAACAGTACTCTCCGTGAATTACGGCTTTATTATGGTTTCATTTAACTTAATGTCTTGGTTACTGACATACTGGCACATAGCTTCTTTTGCCAGAATAAACAAATTGGTTGATTTGGGTAACACGTTTAATAAAAAAGAGGAACTCAGAATGTCAGGGTCTACGATCAGAGTGAAGCTCTGAACTATATGCCAATGCACAGACAGCCAAAATTAATTAATTTCCTCTGTTATGAAAACGTGACGACAACCATGTAGCAGTTAAACTCATTGTGACACGAGGTTTTTCCTCAACAACCACTAACAGAGTGAGGAACACTAAAACGGTCATTCAAAACAACGTGGTCCCTAAAGTTTCGCCTTTACAATTTCATGTATTCGTATCTGGACAAACGTTTTGAAGAATTCACCAAGACAGACCTCTGCTAGTTTCACCATTTCAAGATCCAAATAAACGAACTAACAACCTTTGACCTAAAATTTCAGTCACAAAAAGTTTCAGAATCTCACGTTCTATTGTAATAATAACAATAATTATAATTATAATTAGTATAATAATAATTATTATTGTTTTGTTATTATTGTTGCTCTTATTTATTTATTTTTTATCATTATTATTATTATTATTATTAGTGGTGGTGGTGGTGGTTATCTGTGTAGAACCCCAAAACTACAACACAAATTTGATTATTTTGGCCTAGAGCCAAAAAATTATGCTATTTTATGTCATTTGAATTCAAATCAGGGAAGCGAGATGTCAGATTTTAGTTTCAGATCTTGCACTAACGTACTGGGTGCTCACAGTTCGGTCGTTTTTGGCATGGAAAGGGTAATTTGCAAGATCAGATTTAGGAAAAATAACTTTTCAATCAAATGTGATCTACATCAAATCGGCATTAAATAAACATTACGTTCACATTAAATAAATATTAAATCTACATCTACACTGAGTCAACATTGGATTTGCTTTGTTATAAGATAACCCTGTTATTTTTCTATTCTATATAAATAAGACAAAACAAAGTAAAACCAACTTAAGTAAAAAAGACGTACTCGCTCTTTTGTATTAAAATTATGGAGATTGGTGCAATTTAACCAATAGAAAAAACACCTATTTATTAGACGGAGAAAATAGAGGGTCTGTTTAGGTGGAGAAAGAACTTTTCAGAATAGCTGGAAAAACACGATATATCTGACCAAACTTCTCCCGATCTATCAGAACATCCAGAAAATCTATTAGTATCTTTAGCAGTTGACTAATGCTGTCAAATTTGACATTTCCCACTTTTCCTCACAAAACAGTGAAATTTCAGGTTTTGTGATTTTTTTAGTTCCATGAAAGCACAGTCCCGTTTATTTTATTTTTCTGTTACTTTTCAGTAAAACATTGGTAAATCCTCGTCATGTTGATTCTAGTGCTAAACCAAGAGTCTAATTACACTGAAACGCAAGGAATCGATCCCACTGAAATAGAGATGTGGATAAACTCACAGACCTGAATGCTAAGAGGTTCAAATCTTATTTCCAATTCAAATGTATTCAAAGTTAATTTCTAAAAAGATTTAGATTTTATTTCTAAACCTATGTACTTAATTTCGGAAAGATTTCAAAAATAAATTCCAGATATAATCCAGAATTACATCTAAAGGTTCAGAGATAGATCTGATTTATTCAGCTGAACTGGAAATGATTTAAGTGGATAAACTCACAGACATGAATCCGGAGCCATTCAAAGTTGACTTCAGAAAGATTAAGAGCTAAATTCTAAAGGTTTCATAGATAATTGAGACATTCAGAGTTAAATTTAGAGAGATTCAGAGTTGAATTCCAGAAAGGTTCAAATAAAAATTCAGAAAGGTTCCAACTAAATTATATTTTTAAAACGAATCAGGTTACAATTCAAATAGATTCATATTTAAAGCCAGAAAGAATTAGTTATTTTTGACGTGAAGTGAGGTGTTTTCCTCCTTCCGTGTCGCAGAACCTGGATTGTAATTGCTCTCCCCTCTGTTTTACAAGCCTCACTGTTTTACGTCCCGAAACTCTGAGCACTTTAATGGGTAGTTCTGGAGAAACCTGGTGTTTTTAATGTTCTCCTTAAATCCCCAATCACAATTGCCCTGCTACAGCAAGACGGAATGTTTGTGTTGACACGCAAATTACAAATTAGACTGAAACGGTTGAAGAAAGTGTGCTTATTATTTTTACACGACTTGTTTGGTTTGTTCATTAGTTAGCTTGCTTGTTTATTTAGATGCAATGGGGAAGTTATTTCGTTATTTTTGTATTTGTTCTTTTTTACTCAGTTCATCCCTTTTAAACACACATTTTAAATAAGCTTTATGTGAGGGTTGCTGGTCACTTGCGGCCTAGACAGGAGCAATAAAAGTCCAGGACAGAGTCCAGGCCTCTGGTCATGATTTAGTCCATGTTTTAATCTATGTTTCAGGCGGGGGGAGGGGAAACTGATATTGAATTTAAAGGAAAGTCTATGGGTGATCCTGCCCCCTATAGGAGAAGTCACATAACTCCTCTGACCAGGAAGTCTGGGTAGAATTCAAGGCAAACTCCTGCTGTTAGGCCCAATGTGCTTTTAATTTCTTAGTTAACTAGTTGATGTTCATCTCCATTTAACTCTAATTTCTTTAAAGTGATGAGTTTTTATAGGCTATCTATAAATATGTCAATAACAATTTTAGTATTTATTTATTTAACTTTATATTATATGAATATTATTGTGTAATTTTCTTAATAACACCATCTTCAACATCACATATGAATATGAGTAAAATGGATGAATTACAGACGTCTGGTTCCATTCACAATGACTGTAAAGAAATTTAAAGTATACGCGTGTAACCAAAAAAAAAAAGATTGAACTCACTTTTACGTTCCACAGTTTAAGATGTTTGACAAACTTCCTGAGGTCAGGCAAGTTCAGGGGACATATGGACATCGACATTATTGGAGGCTAACATTTACAGTTTTGTTTTTTGTTGTTGTTGCTTTTATTAAATTTGACAGTTAAAAGATTCTGAGAAAACTGAAAAGAACTGCAGAGTACAATTTTTCACTGATGCCAGTTGACTGGTAGGTCCGGTCATTGTTAATGATGTCTTTTCCACAGTGGCTGTTCTGGACAATAGTTTGACTGGAGGCTGCTGAGCTGATGAATGAGGATTTGGTGATCAATGAAAGACTTTCCAGTGACCAGAGAAACCAGGGGGTCCATGAACTGCATGCTGCCCAGCTCTGTGTGCGAAACAATTTAAATAATTACATGTTTAGCCTCAGACAAAATTACTGTAGACTTCTGGTTTCATGGCCGTCAATAAAGCTACAAATAAACACAGTTCTGTATGGTTTTTGGTGTTATTAAAATTTAATTTAGATGACCAGGCCCAGATTTTCCGTCTTAAGCTAATTAGAAGAAAAAATAAATGCTTCACAGTACATTTGCTTACAGAAGCTGGTTTATTTATTTATCTATTTCTTTCTTTCTTTCTTTCTTTCTTTATTTATGTATTTTACAGTCGATCAAATATCAACATGAATTAAGCAAGTACATTTTTGATATACCAAAAAACAAGTTTCCTTACTTTTTTGTAAAGAAAGAACAGCTGATGTTAAATAAACAAACAAACAAACAAATAAATAAATAAACAAGCTGAGATGTGCATGACAGAAGAATTTGTAAAGAAAGGTTCCAAAATAATGGGCTAAGGGGTGAGGAATGCTCTTCAGATACCAGACAGAGTCCTAGAAGAGACAAAGGCCATTCTCAGAAAACCGGAGCTCAGAACATCAGTACCAAAGAGGAAATCATTAAAGGTCTTCAGAACTGAAAACAGCACAATGGAGCCCACTGAAAAGTTCCCAAGGAATTTTTTTAACTGATCAAGTGATTTTCATTCTACGCAGCAAAAGGAGTAAAAAGTTGGCGAATAAAATGTTTGAATTTTCAATAAAACTGACAAAGAAATGCGACTAAGATAAATAAACAGCGTAGAACGAAGCGCTTACCTGCCCAAATCAATTAAAATCTAATTTGTTTCTGATTTTTTTAATTACAATTTTTTAATAGAATTTTTTAATGAGAATTTTACATTAGCCACGTGACCTGCAGATCTTCCACAGGAACCGGGCTGAACTGGGTTTTAATATTTTTAAAATCTATAATAAGTAGAAATCTATGACATATCAACAAAAGCTGATTTTTAATAGCCGCCAGCCAGTGTACAATCCTTCAATACACTCACACAGACATACGTTGCGTGTTTGTGGGCGGGGCGCCCGTGTGGCCGCATGGTGGCAGTGGTGGGATTTGATTATAGATTGTGGACGTTGATGAGGAACCAGGCTTTAGACCTCACCGAGGAACAAAGACTGAGAACCTGAACACGTTTACAACACACACGCGCGCACTGTGCCGCACCGCCGGGGCCTGTTTACTATCCGTTCTCTGCAGTGAAGTGTAAAAAACCAAGCGCTCCACATTCCGGCCCGAACTAAAGAGATTAAACCAGCACACTGACTCTGGACCAGTGCATTTACTTTTCTGGGACACACACACACACAGCCCGTGCTCCTCCATACACACACACACACACCCAACACACATTCACCCAACAAACACCCAACATACACTCAACAAATATACATACACTCAACAAATAGGCTACACACAACAAATACACACACCCCGCGCGGCTGATGTTCAGCAGTATTTATTTACAAGAGAGCCCTTTTCCCTCCAGTTTAGCGATAAACAGCAAATAAACAGCAAATCTACCGTGCATATATAGAGTAGACGCTGTGTTTGTGTGTAGGCCTATATATATATATAAATATATATAATTTATACATAAATTTATTTTTTATTTTAAAATTATATATATATATTTTTTTTTATTTATTTTTTTTTTATTATAGCATATATATATATAGGCCTACACGCAAACACAGCATCTACTCTCTGCAGCGTGTGCCTGTGTATGTGTGTGTATATGTGTTTAAGAGCTGCTGTTTATTTATTCTCTTGAGTTCTGCAGTAGCCCGGCACTCACTCACGCACGCACGCACGCACGCACGCACGCGCACACACACACACACACACACACACTCGGCATGTTCCCTCCTTGCGCTCTGTTTCTAACCCGCCTGATATTAATATTCAAACTAATCCAGTTCCACACATTTGCTCGTCATTTAAAGTTTTATCAAGAGAATAAAACATGGATGCTTATTTATGTATTTATTTGTTTGTTATTTATATATTTACACACACACACATACACACACACACACATACACATACATGTCTGTGTGTGTGTATA
>JBBJLR010056421.1:0-11531 GCA_037577145.1 Brachypetersius gabonensis
GAAACACATCAGTCTGTGTGTAATGAATGAATCTAATATACAAGTTTCACCTTTTGAATGGAATTACTGAAATAAATTTTGTCATGATATTCTAATTTTATGACCAGCACCTGTATAGTAGATAAACAAGACTACCAGTTGGCAGATAAATCAGTTTGGGGGTCCCCAAAGAGAGCAACACAGTCCTCGATTAGTACCAGTCTTAGGCTTAGTCCTATGCAGAACCTTCTCCTTCCCATCTGTTTCAGATTTAACCTGGTATACTAAGCCAGTTTCCCCTACCAGCTCAATTACAACTGCAGCTTCCCCTGGCCCTGTCTGTTCTGATTCCTAACCCAGACCCGCTGTGCAGTTAAGGCTCTGCCTCTGCATTATGGTTATACTTCTGTTTCTGTATTATAGAAGTCTTTACATTGTGTCTATGTGCAATTCCGTATGCTTGTCAAACCTTGACCCTGCTGTCCACTGTCCACCCCACATCGAAAATCCACTGGGGTGATGGCATAATGACCAAACATCAAGTAAGCATGGGAAAATCTAGTCACAATATGGATAGTGTTATTATAGGCCATCGTCAATTCTGGCAGGATCTCTGCCCTGTCTTTTTGTCTCTCATGGCCTAGTGAGAACCCAGTATAGTCTGATTTAAGCATTCGACTCCACTATTTCCAGCAGGGTGGTAAGGGGTTGTTCTGCTCTTGGCCATACCATAAAAACTACATAACTGCTTAAACAATTCAGACTCAAAATTGGGAACCTGACGGATAAACAGTTAAATAAGAAAAATTATTAAAGCGGCATCAAACATAAATCAGCTGCAAGCTGTAGGAAATATTTAGTATGCACATGTCTGCTCTATTTTGAAATATCTGACTGCTGTAAAAGTTAAAACAAAAGTGTCTGGGTTACTTTCAAATTCATAAACTCAGAGCTCACACATTTAAAAGAGAACACTGAGCAGAAGAAAGGTAGAGACAAGCCAGAGGCAAGCCAGTGGGCCAATTAATTGTTTCCTTGTCTTTATGTTTGTCCGGAATGCATGAAATGTTTTGATGTAATGCTGTGATGTGGTTTAGTGTCTGAATCAACGGCCTGCTCTGTACCCCCACCCAACCACCCCCTCATCTTCCCCACACCCCACCTCCTTTTTTGCCATGCCACACGTGTCGGTACTAAAGCTGTGCCTCAGGCAAAGGTAGATTCTGTAACTCGCTCTTGGCTATGTGTGTATCCACATGTTAATGTTACATCAGAATTGTGGATTCTCTAATTTGATTGGTGGCTCTAATTACTTTTGTCCGAAGATGTGGTTTACTTAACACTCAAGTTTATAATTATTAGCTATATAATGATAGTCTACTCATGATTTTTTTAGTTCAGGGTTCACGGTATGACACACTCACAATATATTTGACAAAGCAAATCTGAAAACAATTCAGTATTCTTGCCATTTTTAGAAAGAAAATGACTGTTGTGGTATACTTTGATGTATGACATGAATGCAGTGGATTGGGTTGTTGATTGGCACTGGTTTAACAATACAAACAATGCAGTTGCATCATGTCTCAGAATTAACAGGCTCTCCCTAATGTATACTGTCAGAGGCATTGTGATATCACGATAATATTTTGATGCATTGTTACATCCCTGTGAGTTATTACTCTTGTTTTACTTTACCATTTACATATGGTGATTTATTTATTATGCCGTTAGTAACAATTTTTTTTTATTATTATTGCAGCCGATAACTGAATTTCAAGGGTCAAGAACTGCAGTATAGTAGCTGTATATTATTTAGATTATTTAATTATTCGATGTTTTACTTAAACAAATGTCTTAATGCTGCCAATAATACTGCTGGTGGTACTAGCACTCAGCACTTACATGTGTTTCCCATTGAACCCAGATTTCTGTTGAGACAGATTTAGTATAGTTAAGTTGAATTGTAGATAATAATTAATACATTTTTATCCCCTTTGTATATAAATGATGTTTAAAAATGTATCCCAGCATGGAATGTTAATGATCATTTTATGGAATATTCTGTGAATCAGCATTATAGCTGTCATGGTTCTCACATCTGAGGAGAATCAACATGAATCCTCACATCTAGAATTGGCTCTCTACAGCACCAGCTCTGCCCTGTTATAACTACAAACACCTGCAGCTATTTTCTGGGCTCATTACCTCTTGTTTACATTGATCAGCTATTATATTAAAACTTCTAACAGGTGAAGTGAATAACCTTGATTATCTTGTTGCGATGGCACTTGTCAAGAGCTTGAGCAAATGAATAGTCAGTTATTGTAGTGGCTGAATGACTAGATCTGAGCAACTCTAAAATGGCAGGTTTTGGGAGAATATACTGTGACTAATACCTGCCAAAAGTGGTCCAAGTAAGGACATCCTGTGAAGGACAGCACCGATGTCCAAGGCTCACTGATGCTCATGGGGAGTGAAAACCAGCCTGTCTGAACGGATCCCACAGAAGAGCTACTGCAGCACAAAGTTAAAGCTGGTGATGAAAGAAAGCTTGCTGTGTATGGTGCTGCGCAGCCGCAGACCGGTCAGAGTGCCCATGCTGAACGCTGTCCACAACTGAAAGTGCCTACAGTGAGAATCCAAACTGAACAATCGAACTCTGGAGAAAGGTGGGCTGGTCTGATGAGTCACATTTTCTGTTACATCATGTGGACTGTGTATGTGTGTGTGTGTGGCTTACATGAGGAAGAGATTGCACAGTGAGAAGAGGGCAAGCAGTTGGAAGCAGTGTGATCCTCTGGCCAGTGTTTTTCTGGGAAATCCTGGGTCCAGGCAATCATGTGGAGGTTCCTTTGACACAAACCACCTACCTAAGCATTCTTGCAAACCAATTACACCCTTTCATGGCAACGGTACACTCATAATGACAGTTGCCTCTTTCAGCAAGATAATGTGCTCTGACACACAGCAAAAAATATTCAGGAATAGTTTGAGGAATATAATCAAAGAACTTATCAAATCTGTTTACTTTGCATCCAAATTCCCCAGATCTCAGTTTGGTCATGCATCTGTGGGATAGACTAATCCGATCTATAAAGGTCCCTCTTTACAAATTACAGGGACTTGAAGGATCTGCTAATAATGTCTTGGTTCCAGATACCACAAACACACACCTTCAGGTTTTGTGAATCCATGGCTTGATAGGTTAGAGCAGTTTTGGTGATAGAAGGAGTCTCTGTACAGCCTTGCTGATATATGATATATGTATTATGAAGCCTGTGACTTGCCTGTGTTTTGTGGTTGCCTTTTGTTTTTGACCATTGTCTGTTTCCTGGTTGTTGAATTATGGGTGTTCTTGTACTGTTGCTGCCTGCCTGTGTTTTGACCCCTGTCTCTTATGGCCGATCTTGCCTGCCTCTCAGTGCATCTCAGAAAAGAGTTCAGAGCATCTTTTCAAGCCTTTGTTGCTGTGAGTTTAGTGAGGTTCTATTGAGCCTGGATTCATCGTGGTAATAAATGCTTTTTTGTGCTTCGGAATTGTTGTCCGGTTGTTGTAGGCACTCTCTTACAGTAGCATAGGCATAAAAGTGGCCAGACATTAAGCAGAAAATGGCTTTTAAATGACACAGCCCATCTGCGAGATGCACACACAAAAATCACTTTATGAACAGCAACTGCTTCTGTTCATCTGGGACATAAAATATCAGATATGTCTTACCTTATTTTCATGAGAATCAAATAGAATGGTCTATATATTTGCTGTGTGAGCAGCTGGGTGCATTTGCTTCATGGCACAGCTGGCCAGAGACAGCTATGAGGGATATGAATGTCACAAACTATGCCATCCCCATAACAGTTGATGAAATTGAGAATATTTTCTGCATTTGCTATCATGCCATATGTGGTGTTGTTTTTCAGCTTGTGTTTTTAATTAGTGGAGCAGAGGTTTTAACAAAAGCATTCAGGTCTGTTTTTTTTAAGATCTGTGCTTACAAGTGATTTGAAAGCAACCACGCAAATGTACTCTGTCCCCAAGGAAGGCAGCTCCGGTCAACCCAGGTTGATTGCTTTCCTTTTATTATACCAGTGTCCATATGGTCCTGCCTTTGTTCACTCATCTAATTCCATCAGACGACAGTGTTATTTTTAAACCTAAAAAGAGCAGTGTTGTGTGGGTCAAGGTGAAGATTTACAGCCCCATCGCTCAATGCGAAGTTGGACACATCTGTGATAAAACATGACAGACAGCTCAGTGCTTGAAGCGCTCTGATCATTATCTTTATTGGCAATAATTGGACTATTTTCAGCTTTGTCACAAAGGTTGATCAATTCCCAGCCTTTAGTCACAGCGCACTACTTATCACATTACTACACTATCAATATAGTACCAGCTTCCTAACAAATCTTAAAAAAGGCCAGCATTCTGTAATTATTTTCATATCAGGTAGCATAGAGCAGAGGCGGAGTAAGCCAGGGAGCGAGGACACAGCCCTGCATCTAAAGAGGGCCAAATTATATGACCAATAGTAATGAAAAGTGAAATATTCTTACCAAAATACGGGTATATGTTAATACAACTGCAGTGATATGAATCACAAAATAAGTTTTGCAGTGCAGATTTGAGGTTTAGTAAAGAACATATGGCTGTGTGACAGGGAACTGGCCAAAATTGGTTAATTACAAATCAGTATCACTGAAGAGAAACAACAAAAAAGAGTTCACTTTAACTCAGTCTTGGTTGCACTACCTCACTTTCTTTAAGTCAATCAACAACCCACATGCTTTAAGCTCCAATGGCCAAAATGAATGTGACCATTAAGATGAGGAGCAGAGAGAGCTCAATAACTGAATATAAAAAAGAATTGTGAGAGGCAGATGAAGTCAGCTCTAAGCAAGCATGCACTGGAAACAAAATGAAAGTCAGCAGCATGGTGCACAGTAAAAATTTGACATTTATTTAACATATTATCGTTCCAGCAAAAAAATATTTTATTTTTGAAAAATATATTTTCATTATGCAAGAGTTTTGTTCATGGTTTGAAGCCATAAAGTAACTTAGCCTCTAGAAAAATAAAAAAGTAAAGTGATACTCCACTCATGCAACACAGCTTATTAACATATAAACTGGGTGGTTGAAGCTTCTGTTTTTTTACTGGAGTATTGCTGTGTTATTAGCATTATTAATAATCTTCCCAACATGTACTATACTAATAAAATTGGTTTTGGTTAGAATTCTGTACTTCCTTCTGTTTGTTTACATTAGTATTTGGTATCAGCTTACTGGCATACACACTGTATTTATTTTATTTTAACAATGCTTGGCATGTTATATTTTCATACTGTACATGCTAGCTTTGACTTGCATAATGCGTCATCTTACTGTTTATGTTGCTTTAGTTTGCATTCTCTATAACCTTATTAATACAATACTCTTGGCTAGGATTCTGTACTACATTACTAATTTGGCTACCTTAATACCATTATGGTACCTTCTGTTAACATGTTACATTTCTTTCCTACAATTTCAGCTTTAATTACATAACCTTACCTGGTTGTTTATCGTATTACATTTGTGCTACATAGTAATTTTGGTTAGAATCAAACATTACTCAGCTTAGTTGCCTTGGTTATCATATTAGTATAGTCTTACTAACATTTTTCTAGCTTTGTAGCTTTAATTAGTATTCCCTATCAGCTACTAGAATGAAGCCTCCAAGGGAAAGATAACATTTCCTGTTTAATACCTCTGTTATGGTCATGCATATGCTACAAGCAAATGATCTTCCTGCAGCAGGCTGGTAGTCTGTTGTTCTGATTGTTACATCTGTCTGGGGCCATGGTGAGTGACTTTTTCCGGTTGTGCTTTTGCTTGCTGATCTACAGGGCCATATGCAGAGAGCATGCCCAGCTGAGGGTGGCTAAGATCCAAGGCTGGAACGGCACCGGTGCGTCTGCTTTACTGCACCTCGCCAAGCTGCTCCCATCTGCCTACAACTTCCAGGTAGGGCCCATTCACTTTGTCGGGAGCACTGGTCATCATCTGTTAGCCTGCTCCTTTCCACACGGACAAGATTCCCTGATTTGATTCTAATTTCACATCCCATGTGTACTGGAGCAATTCTGTTTCTTCTGTAAACAATGACGAGACATGATTCTCTAAACTGATATATATATATATATTTACTGATTTAAAGAACACTAAGCAATGGAGGCCATAAAATAGAAGTTAGCAGAGGTAATATTGTGGACATAATTTTGTCGTGGGGTAAGACAAATATTTTTGAATAAAAGCAAAGTAACAGAAGTGAAAAAGGTGCAAATTGCGGCAGAGTTGGCTACATGAGTGGAGCATCCATACTTAGTTACGTAATTTTAATTTTGGCTACAGAAACAAAGTTTGTGACACTGCACTTGTTTTTGACCATTATGAATAATGTACAAAAATCAGCATCCCTATTACCATATACAAACAGGTCAATAAGTAGTCTTGAACTCCTACCTCCAACCTCTTTGCACTTGTTCTTAATTTGACTAGTCCCGGTCATAAACTTATCTTGAACTCGACACTGGCGGTCTTGACTATGACTATAGCACATACCATAGCCTAATTTTTGGAAGCACCCTTGCTAGGATTGTCAAATTCTCCTTTTATTTATAAACGTCCTTACACTGTCTGCAAGGTTTTTTTTTTTGAAAAACAAGCTGTGCATTCTGCACAATATGACAGTGAGTCTTTCAAAGCAGCATATAGTTGCGATAGAGGGGTTCAGTCCAACCTGTCATTAAAAGGTATTGCTTTTTTTGAAGCAATACAAATAACAAGTTGTCTTGCAGGTGTGCTGACAGGTCTTGTTTGGTGTGGGGTTTTTGTAGATCTTTTCTTTGCACCTGCCCCAGGTCATACAAAATACTGCTTCACTGTTAGTTATTATTCTTTTTAAAGTAGATCTAGACCATGTTGAACAATATCCACTAGAAGCTCACACAATAGTCAGAAGTCTGCTTTGACTTAAAAAATGTAGCAATAATGGCAAACATTGAATTCCAGTGGTAAAATGACATCCTCTGTTACATTCACAATTGTACTGAATGATAAAAGTAAAGAATAAGAAAATAGTGTAAAGGAGTATTTGAGAGTGTATGTGCTACATTTGCAATACAATAAAAATGTGATCAAATAGTCCTCAGCATAAATGAGTACACCCCACCAGATTTGTTAGAAAACTTTTAGTTTCCTTTCAGAATCAATGGGATACTTCTATTTCTATGGGATACTATACCATGAAATACTTTCACAAACATGGGCCATTGATTGCAAACAAGATTTGTTCATTTGAATAGAATTTTGGCATTTTCCTACCAAATTCATTCAAGCCCATGTTGCATTAATAAATACACCTAAATTAAAGGAAAAAGCCAAACTTAAGACTACAAAATTCTAATTAATAATTCAGTCACAGGTGAGTCTAATTATTCAGAGGTGTCCAGTGTTTGACTACAAAAGGGTATTACCTAACAAAGAAAAGCTCTTACCATTTGATGCTGTCAGCATGATGTCACACATGGAAGAGAAGAGAAATGTCACAAAACCTGAGAAAGGAAATAATTCCTTTACACAAAAAGGTGAGGGCTACAAGAAGATCAGCAAAGCTTTATATATCAGTCAGAATACTGTAACAAAAGTGATCCAAACATTTAAGAAAGATGGAAGTGCAACCATCTCACAGAGATGTCCAGGCTGTCCACGGAAGTTAATATCTCGACAAGAGCGTCTTCTGAGGAGAAGGGTTGAAGAAAATCAACTGCAGTTAGTTAAACCAGTAGAAAGCTGGAGTGACTGTTTCCCATGACACCACAAGGCACACACTGCAGAGGAATGGCATGCATGGGCATCTTCCACAAAGGAAGCCTCTCCTAAAGCCCACTCACAAAAAAGCGTGCCTAGATTTTGCTAGGGCCCATGCTGAAAGTTTGACTACTGGGTATCTATACTCTGGAGTGATAAGACAAAGATCACTGTTTTTGGAACTGATGGCTTAAAAACTGTGAAGCCATCAGTTCACAAAGGTGAGGATTTCAAAGATGCATGGTGTCTACAGTGAAACATGGTGATGGCAGTGTCCTTATGTGTGGCTGCATGAGTGCTGCTGGTGTCAGGGAGCTGCATTTCATTGATGGTATCATGAACTCAGATGAACTGCTCTATACTGAAAGAGAAGATGCTACCATCACTTCGTACCCTTGGTTACCATGCACCATTCTAACACAACAATGATCCAAATCACAGATACTGTTGCAATTCTGAAGAAAAACAGGGTGAAGGTGATTGAATGGCCAAGTATGTCTCCTTATCTGAACCAAATTGTACCACCATGGGGAATTCTGAAGAGACAAGTTGAGCATCACTCTCCATCCAAATAAGGCTGTTCTTAAAGTAGTTTACTTAATATGAGTAAAATTGGGGATTTTGTGGTCCAAGTTACTAACCTTAATTTCATGTTATGGAGTTAAAGTGTTCTGTAAAACTCAGCCTTGTGAAGATTTTGGAAATTGTTCTTTTGTTTTTTGAGCTATTGATTAAAATCTTACCTAAAATCCTAAAATCCTAAGGGGGTGTACTTGTATTTATGCTGAGCATTGTAGTTTGTTCCTCAATTCTTGTTATTCTGTCATGTCGTCTGAAGGGGAAAGAGACACAGCAGCTCACAGCGGATTTCCAGAGAGACAGTTTATTAGTAACACATGTGGGAACACATTAAGATTTGGAATAAGGTTGTATTTTGTTCCAATTTGTGAGGGAAAAGTTTAGCTCAATTTGAAGATCTCCACCAGAATCAGAAAAGGCTGATTCACCTATGTTTTCATTAATTTAGTAATTAATGATTAGTAATTGATTAAGTCATAACTCATCAATTTGGGTCTTATCCGAAACAGGGCCTATTATAGGCTGATCCAAGTTTGAACCTTTGTCTGCCGAGTCAGATTCGCACCAGAATACAATAATTGACATTTATAAAGCTCTCCTTAAGTACGCATCTTAAGAGGTGTTTTAGATAAGGGAGGGGTATTTAGCTATAGGTTAATTCTATTTTACCAGGCGAGCGAAGTAAGGGGATGCAGCAGTGAATGGACTTCTCCCGTGAACCAAGAAAATCTGGGTCACTGACAAGTTTTAAACATATTTATTAACTAAACAGGGGATAATATAAACACACACACAACACAACAAGGGACTGAGACATGTTTGATTAGTACTGCTAGAGTTATGGAAAAAGTTCATCTATCTCTGACAAGAAAGTTTCATAAGACACAAGAACAACTCAATCTCACAAGAAAAGCATATACCTGCCTTTGCACCCAGATTTGTCAAAACGAGTAAAGGAGAGTTACTTATGCATGGATCCTTGAAGGAGGATTGGAGTCTCAGGTGTCAGTCTTGGGCCGAAAGGATGGAGTGGAGACTCAGGCTTTGATCTGGATGTTGCGGTCAGAGAAGATGGAGGGGAGAGTCGGGCCTTGGTTCTGAAGGCTCGAGGTCTTGAGAAGATGGAGAGGATTTCTGGAAGGTCTTGAAGATTCAGGGAAGGTCAGCCACAGAGTGGAGTCGCCAGGAGACTGAAGGAGTGTCGTCTCTCTCAAGGGCCCTCTCCGAGAGGTCCAAGGGTCCGAGTTTTTATGTTCCACAAGAGAGGCCAGGTACTTCTGGTGGCTGGCCAATGAGGTGGCTTCTCTTCCCCCTCCCTCCTCGGGTGTCTGGTGGTTGAGGGGAGGAGTCCTCATGTCCTCTGTTTGAGCATCTTCTTTTATTGTTAGGCATAAAAGTTCATAACTCCAAAACCGTGCATGATGGTGTATTAAACTTTGTAGGTTTGAATTCGTAGGACTGAGAGGAGTGTTCAGATATTAAACATGACCTGTGACCTTTCACATGTTACGCTTTCCTCCTAAACTTAACTACAGAAGTATAACATTCTAAAATGACAACAGATCTGCAGAGTCTCTATTGCAACCATACTTTTGAAAAACTAAAAATCAAACCTTTCAATGCATGAGTATATTGTGGTTATGATACATTCAGGTAATAAAACAATTCCCCACATTTACCTGTTCAGAACTTCGCTCTCTTAGTTACACCATGACCTTGTCTTCTTGTTCTAACATCAAGCCTGGAGAGATTACTTTATAGTCTGGGGCTTGTATATTCATTGGTCGCTGCAATAAGGGAAAACCTGATTTCCACAGATTAATTCGTATATAGCATACTGAGAATGGAATAGCAGATTTGCAGAATTTTACATAATCTTAAAACAGTCATTTCTCCACTTTAAGAACAGGGTCCCCTTGTTAAGAGAGAAGAAGGGGTGAACGAGCGGTCAGCTCCGGGGGGCCATTCAGCCCTCGTGGAGACCAGGGATCTGGTCCCCTAGGGGCTTATCAGTTCCTGTGAACAATCACGGCTGTTGGTCCTTGTCCTTCCTTTGTGGAGCGGCGGACAAAATGGTCACTATGTAGTCTCTTATCAGGAGGTTTATTGCCACGGCCCCTCCTTTCTCCCCCCATAAAATGTTCAACACTTCTTAAAAAGGCCTCTTGTTTTCCCAGGACGGGTTTTTGGCACCCTTTGTTCCCCATGTGATAGCCAGACGTGCGGATGTGTATCCGGCCATTTGGCTGATCCTACACACAAGCACTTAAAGTCCAGCACAGAAGCACTTGGTACTTCGTCAGGCACTTTGCAAAGTCCATCTCCGTCTCCAGTGCTGAGACGGGAATGCATTTCCTGTCCTCTGTATGTTTCCCAATCCTCCTTAAGAGCCCTGGACTTGCACACCGCCACTCGTCACTCCTGCTTTGTACACAGAAAGGAGAGAGAGAGAGGGAGAGAGCACAAGCTGGAACAGACTGTCAGGAAAATGTGCCACCCGTCCTTCGTCAGTTGCTTCTCTCCGCCGATCATTGTGAAGCTGTCTACTCTCACTCCTTGTGGCTTCTCCTAGACAGGAAGAGATTCCCATACACACAATCCCAACTCACTTTGCACCCGACTCTCACCAGCACAGCACAAACCACAGGGCAATACGATCTCTGAGTCTACTGACTCTACATGCAAGATACGGTTTCTTTAACTTTGTTACAGTTCCACCTTTCCTCCAGCTCACACATTCAGAGATGAGTTGAATGTTGGTTGTTGGGTGACCACGCGCCGTGACTCTGATTCAGCCAGGATTTAAACTTACCCTCCGCCAATCACACGTCACACTCACTCAGCTCCTAACGAGCCCAGCTGTGGAGACTCAGCTGCTCCTGCCTGAGCTCTAAGTGCAGAGTACTTTAAACTGGAGCACCTGTGTGTAATCACCAGGTGCCTCTGAGCTCCTCACAAGCTCAGAGCCAACCTGCTGATCACACACAAGCACCCAGACACGTGGCTTAACTCATAAAGAACTCTGAGCTAAACTAAACCGTGAACATAAACATTAACTGAACTAAAAGGCTGCCTCTAACAGCAGCCACCCTGTGACAAACCCCACACCTGTGGAACGTGCACC
>JBBJLR010056440.1:0-11530 GCA_037577145.1 Brachypetersius gabonensis
CTCAGTAGTGTCTCACTAGCACCTCCTACTGGACATTCCAGTAAACTCCTGTAAATTCAACAGGCTTCTAACGGAGCAACGCATCCTAACGGAGCAACGCATGTGGTCTTCTTACTCAAAACTTCTTACTCAAGTTTTGATGTACTGACAGTTTTCTTTCCAGAGCGTTACAGCTCCCTTGTTTCTGTGGCCGCGTGCGTTTCCAGCACAGCAGGTAAGGGAAAGTTTTGCTATAGTACTGCTTTATTCCTTCATGTGTGTTTGTAATGTTTCCTTTTCCATATCTATTGTGATAAGACCAGGTATGTTTTCCTCTCTTTTTCTTATAGCATTTCGTTTTTTTGTGTGCATGTCTTATAACTCGTTTGCGCTTGTAGTTGACTGTGACCCGGTGTGGAGTGCTCCTGGATCATTTTGCGTGAGGCTACCGTCTGGGCTGTTATTTTGATTTATTTGTGTTTTTTTCGTGAGAGTAGGCCCTGGAGCTCTTTTGGTAGAGTAAACACTGGATGGTGGAGTTCCATTGGCTGTATATTGAGTGTGGTGTGGTTGTAGCCTTCATTCCGTCACGTGTGTGTGTGCACATAAGGGTGAGTTGAACCGTGGCATGTACACCCCTGGCATGTGTTTCCAGGGTACTGTTTGTTATATTCTTTTGTTTAGGGAATTTCTCTATTTTGTCAACGCTCTTTTAGGATAGATTTTAATGTTTATTATATTTGGATACAATTAAAGAAGTGTTCTTGGGATTCCCGTCTAGTGATTTTGGATCTGTGTCCTTGTAATTTAAAATAGGGTTAAGATTACTTTACTTAATTCTCTGGGTGAAATTCCCAGAGTGGCGAACTCGGGTTCTCCTCTCTTTCCTAGCTGCTCATCACCACACTTCCAACACTAACTACTCTGCTTCTCTGGCAGCTTTGTCTTGGCCCAGGATTCTTGCTGAATTAGATCCATTCGGCTGCTGCTGGGCTCTCTAAAAGCCCTGCATATTTTGTCCCATGATAGATGCCATACATGGGGCTATTTAGCTGGAAAGTTGGGAAATTTCCCTCCCTTTCAGCCTGGATTCCAGGAGCACTGCCAACCAGCAAGGAAGCCTTTGGCTCAGTGAGCAGAGGACATCTGCCACAGCCTCCTCAGAATTCAGTGCCAAACCTCCAAATCAGGGAAGAAAGAGATTTTTTTTCCTGTTGGACACGGGTCTTGGAACAGCTTGGAAAGTTACAGTCATCTTATCAGTCGGAACCTCAAACATGTTCTTCAGCTGGTTAGAAAGCATCATGCAAATACTCTTGAGCATTAAAAAGGAAATTTTTTATCCAATAATTTACTGGCAGTTTCAGGCTACACTAAATTATGAGATACTGAATATTTAATTGCAGTTACTGAGTCATTTATACTAATTACAGAATAATTTCTAGTAGTTACTAAGTTAATGAATACTTTTATTCAAGTGATGTCATGTCGGCTGAGGGAGGAAGCCACAGCAGCAGCATCTTAAGTTCCAAACGTGAGAGTTTATTTATTACGAAAAGGAGCACAAAGTTCAACACAAACACTGGATAATCCTGTGGAGCCTTTTCTTTAAGGAGTCGTTTCACTTCTCTGTACTTTCTCAGTCTCCTTGGCTTCCCAGAGGCCTGCCTCCATCTACTACACTCAGACAGAATCTTTAAGAGCCACAGACCTTCACACTGCCCCCATCATTCCTTCTGCTGTCTTCAGAGACAGAGACAGACACACAGTCAGAGAGACACACAGAGACAGAGACAAACAGAGACACACAGAGAGAGAGAGAGACACACACACACAGAGAGACAGACAGACAGAGAGCTACAGATGTAACACACTGCCAGGGAAACGTGTCACTCGTCTCTCAACAGCTGAGCTTCTCTCCACTGCTCCCAACTTACTCACACCCAACTTTCACCAGCACAGCTCAAACCACAGGGCAATATGTTTTCCACACTTTGGTCCCTAACTCTCTGGTTCAGCCAGGATTTAAACTCTCACTCCACCAATCACACGACAAACACACTTAGCTCCTAATGAGCACAGCTGGAGACATTCATTCACTCATCTCACTCACGCCCCTCCTGTCCTGAGCCCTATCCTGGCCAAACCCCATGCACTCCACTTAACTACAACCCAGACAGCTGAGTGTGATCATTAGGTGCCCCTTGACTCTCGTACAGCCTTCACCTGGGACCTAATGATCACACCCATTCACTCCTACCAAACATAACCTAAAGGCTGCATCAACTGCAGCCACCCTGAAACTGAAGCACACCTATGGAACGCGAACCAAAACAAACTAAATGAACTTAATGGCTGCTTCTAACAGCGGCCAGCCATAGACACACACATTCAACCAACCTAAAAGACTGCCTCCAATGGCAGCCACCCAGAGACATTACAGATGTATGGAGAAAGGACTATAAGGTCAATTCTGATTCTGATGACTCTGATTCAAATTACTATAAGCAAGTTCATTTATATCAAAAAAATGGTGAAATACAGTGGTCTTCATCCCCAAATAATGTGTCAGGCAAAACTGTGTGCAGAAAACAATGGCATGACATAAAAAGTAAAAAATTACAATGATAAAATAAAAATATAAAACAATCAATGTCATGTAAAACTATTGTGTTTTGTGTGTAGGTCTTTCCAATGTATATTAAAAACAGTTTAAAATGCAATTTTTATGCAAAGCAAGTGGTCTTGTTTTTCTTCTTGATTTGAAAGTCTAGCTCTTTTCAACCTGGATGATGTGGGTGGTGGGAGCTCAGTGGTGTAATGTCTCAGGGGGCAGCCTTTAGTAAGGGTATAGTTGTGGGGTGCACGTTCCACAGGTGTGGGGTTTATCTCAGGGTGGCTGCCGTTAGAGGCAGCCTTTGAGTTAAGTCATGTGTCTGGGTGCTTGTGTGTGATCAGCAGGTTGGCTCTGAGCTTGTGAGGAGCTCGGAGGCACCTGGGGATTACACACAGGTGCTCCAGTTTAAAGTGCTCCGGTCTTAGGGCTCAGGCAGGAGCAGCGTGAGGGCTTGAGTCTCCACAGCTGGGCTCGTTAGGAGCTGAGTGAGTGTGACTGTGGTGGAGAGCACGTTTAAATCCTGGCTGAATCTTACAGCGCGTGGTCACCCAACCCCAATTCCAAACCCAACAACCAACATTCAACTTCTGAGTGAGTCTGGGTGTGTGAGCTGGTGGGAAGGTGGAACAGTGACAGAGTAGAAGAAACCGTATCTTGTATGTAGAGTCAGTAGACTCAGAAACCGTATTGCCCTGTAGTTTGTGCTGTGCTGGTGAGAGTCGGGTGCGAGTGAGTTGGGACTGTGTGTATGGGAATCTCTTCCTGTCTAGGAGAAGCCACAAGGAGTGAGAGCAGACAGCTTCACAGCAATCGACGGAGAGAAGCAACTGTCGAAAGACGGGTGGCACGTTTTTCTGATGGTCTGTTCCTTCTTGTGCTCTCTCCCTCTCTCTCTCTCTCCTTTCTGTGTACAAAGCAGGAGTGACGAGTGCAAGTCCAGAGTTCTTAAAGAGGACTGGGAAACATACAGAGGACAAGAAAGGGTTTCGCGTTTCAGCACTGGAGACGGAGGTGGACTTTGCAAAGTGCATGACTTGAAGAAGCACCAAGGAGGGGGAAGAATCCTTGGAGTGCAGTCACAGGGGTCCTGTGCTTCTGTGTTGGACTTTAAGTGATGGTGTTTCTAATAAACTTTCTCTCTTGAACTCTACTGTGAGCTGCTGTGTCTCTCTGCCCTCAGCGTCATGACAAGTGGGTAGGATGCTTGCCTCTGCACCATGAGGTCATGGGTTCTAATCTTACTTTCAGCATACCACCGCTGGGTCCCTGAGCAAGACCCTTAACCCCAAGTTTTCCTCATTTGGGGCATATACATTTAGTACGGAGATAAACATGTCTCCTATGGATCCCACAATCATTACATACCTACCCACATTGACTCTAATCACTTTTTCAGCCTTGAATGGTGTACCTTTACTAATTAGGATGGCTACCCCTCTTCTTTTGCCATAAGAGGCTTAAAACACCTGGTCTACCCACTCTCATTTGAATTTTTTATGTCCAGTTTCCGTCAGATGTGTCTCTTGTATTATTGAACACTGTAATTGTTTCAGTTGGCTCAATATCTTCTTTCTCTTGATAGGGTGGACCATGTACAGTGTATGATACTAAGTTTAACTTATTCATATTATTTTGTCTTCAGATAAGAACCGCACACCATACACCTCATAGAAAAGCTAAAAGCTACACAAAACCTCACTAAAAACTAAATACAAAAAGTGTACATCTCCATCACAAACAATACAAATTCATGATAACATTGTACCAAACATGTGTCTTCCAAAAGCTCAACCATCAGAGAGTTGTGGCAGCTTCTCTCCAGGGAAAAAGCACTATGCACACCTACAACTACCTCACGGTTGTCTAAAGTTATTGAAAACTCTATGTTAATCTCATTCTTTGGAGAACCAATCTTTCCATTTGTATGATACGTAGTGTAAAAAAACTAGCATCATATATGTTCATCCAGGGGGCAGTTATATTTGTAACTATTTCCTGTTCTTTTACATGATCAGCTTCCATTTTCCTTACTATGTCAGTAAGCATGTTGCCTCTGCTCCATGAGGACGCTCAGGTCTGCTTCTGTGATACAGGCCTGTTTTGGCTTCCCCCTCAAGTCACTGTGGTTCAGCGGTTCTGTGTCATCACGTGGTGCCTCTCCATCTTATCCTCCTTCACGATAATTCCCATGTTCTTCAACATAGGCACTGCCTCTGTAAGTGTGGCAATTGTCCTCACTCTTGAGTTCAGAAACACTGTAAGTAGTGCTGGGTAAGGGGATTGCGCCTTCACATTTTTGTCTTTTAGCTTTTTGATGACTTCCCTCACCCGTTTCCTCTTCCTTTGCACCTCCGTCGTGTAGGTGCCCCTCAAAGTAGATAATCTGCCCCTCATACGTGATCTTCTGTTTCCAGGCTTGCCTTTTCACTTTGCAATCCAAGAACCACACCACCATTGCTCTCAGGGGGGCCTTACTATCATTGGGTCTGGCTACCAGTGAGCGGTGTGCCCTCTCGATGTATATTTCCATATCGTCTGTAGTTTGAATTTTGGCTTTAATAAACTTGGTTATAAAACCTATGCTGTCATTCTTTTCCACTCCTTCTGGAAAGCCATGTACACGTATGTTGTTACATCTCATTCTTAATTCCAAATTGTCGCATTTTTGGTGTTTTCTTGAAATAGGAAATCTGCAACGTGTTCCACTCACGTATTCTGTTTTCCCCAATCTTTCCTCCATTTGTACCGTTCTTTGCTCTCCAAGGATCCTGTTCTGTCCATGAGCTCTCTCATGCCAAGTCCAGCCAATGTTCTCTTGTTGTCTCCAGCCGCTTCGGCATGCTCCTGTCTTAGTTTGCGTATTCCCTTAATACGGCCGAGTCATGTTCCTTGCTAACCCGTTCTGTCTGCTCCATCTCGGGGCTCGGCCCCTCCACCAACTTGGTATTTTTTTCTTTTGCCCCATCTTCCTCTCTAGCCTTCCTCTTAACCATATTTTAAATTTACACTGTTTGTTAGTTTATTTTCAAAATTCCCTCCCTTTCTGTTATTTTCTCCTTAGTTAGAAGCTAGTTTTTATTAGTTTTCCTCAGAGCTAATTTTCTCCCTTCCTTCTACAGCATGGCGCCACCAGAAGCCCTCATGAGGACTCTATTAAAGTTCTTAAGAAACTACCGGTGGGGGGACATAAAGTTTCAGTATTGTCAACCCCAGGTAGAATATCTAGTAAGGCCAATAGCACATGGAACTAAAGCAATTGCACCCACACAGCTGGAAGGAATTAGTAAAGTTCCAGTTGATCATATGATGTCTTTTCGAGGAATTACAGAATTTTGTGCGGAATGGATTGAAGATTATGCACTAAAAACCTTTTTTAGTGCACTATGCAATTTTAAGAGCTATGATGACAGAAGCAGGAACAAGAGTTTTACATGCAGAATTAAATTGGATGGCTGATGCATATATAGCATTTGAAACCTTAAAGCAAGAGCTGCAAACAGCACCAGTTTTGGCAACATCAGATCAAAAAGCTGTTTGTATGTTGCTAATCGTTGTGACAAATATGTACCGGCAGTATTAATGCAGTAAACATGTGGAAGGAAAAAGCAACCCATAGCATATTGTAGCACTATGTTAGACGGTGTAGACATGCTATCAAGGTTTAGCAGTTGTATATGGGTATGAAAAAGCATCTGTGTTAACTATTGGATATCCAGTAATTTTTTACTCTCATCAGAAGATTATAGAGTTGATTAAGAATAGCAGGTTTGTGTTGACACCAGCAAGGATTTTACAGTATTCATTCTTACTTACGTATCCTGATGTGACTCCAGCATAATTATTGCTATTTCAATTTGAGGGGAAAATGCATGATTGTGTAGCTGAGTCAATTGCCTTTTCAAAGCTGAGGTCTGATTTAGAGTCTGCACCATTTGTAGAATCAGATTTAACATACTTTGTTGATGGCTCTTGTTTTAAGGATCATTTTGAGAATCATGTAGGTTATGCAACGCTTGATGATAATAATTTTGAAGTAGAAAAAGCTGAGCATTCTCAGCTAGTTGTTCTGGTCAACTAACAGAACTTTAGACATAGCTTATAAGCTATCAAGGGTTAGTATTTTTACTGATTCAGCATATGCTCATGGGGTGGCTCATTTGTTTGGAGCATTATGGAAGCAGAGGGGGTTTAAAAAGACTGCTGGAACTCCTATACAGCATGTAGAGTTCTATTATAATGCCAAAGCAGTTAGCAATAACCAAGTGTCTAGCTCATAAGAAAGGAAATAATTGTTATTAAGGGAAATAACTTTATTGATAGAAAGGCCTCAAAATGTGAAGAACCGGTAATGTCACCAATTGCCTCTAACAACTATAACTTCATACTAAGAAGTTTTTGCTTATCCTTGGAGAATATGAGATGCTAATTCACTACATATTTTGATGTGTTTTTCGAAGTGGCTTTCTTTATTTCGTTTCTTTTGGGTTTTTTTGGGTTTGTATTTTGTTGTTGATAAAGAGTACTTAGTTAATTCTTCAACTCCACCTGTAATTTAGGAAATTTCTGACTTTATCAGTCAGAGAGGGGGATAGGGGGATATCGTAGATATTCATTAGTGACATTACTAGATTGGATTGGTCTATTTGTTCTCCCATTAAAAATGTTTAAGTCCGTGCACTGTAGTTATATATAGGATGACGTGTTTCTGTCTGTTACAGTCAGATAACCAAGGGGATAACCTTAGCTCAAAAGGTCATGCGACATGAAACTGAGGCAGTCCACTGCGGGCTTTAAAAGGAGAATAAAATGTGTAGATATGGGACACTACTTTAAAAATGGTTACACGTACAAATGAAACAGTTACCTTATAGAGAAGAGGTGGGCACTGTGTTCAAGCTACAGAACATCTGATCACCCTTCTCAAGGGATCACATAGCTGCCTTAATAAACAGCGTCACCTCGACACTCTGACTGTGTTTGATTTTGATTTGTTTAAACTGTATTAACAGTTTCCAGTTGTCTAAAATGATCGCCCAACGAGTAGAAAAGGTCTTGTCTCTCATTATATCAATCAATCAGACAGGCTTTATTAAAAATCAGCACTCATACTTTAACTTATGGTGGCCATGTAATATTCTTTATGACACCTCTTCACCTGACACTCCAGAGGTACTAATCTCCCTTGCTGCTGAGAAGGCATTTGATCAGGTGGAGTGGGACTACCTCCTGTATTCTCTCTGACAATTTGGTTTTGGCCCTGGAATAATAGCTTGGATAAGACTACTCTACTCCTCTCCACTTGCAGCAGTTCGTACCAACTCAAATTTGTCCTCTTACTTCCCACTTAGTCGTGGCACCAGACAAGGATGTCCGCTATTCCCTCTTCTGTTTGCTCTAGCCATTAAACCCCTAGCAATTGCCTTGCATAGGGAGACCACCGTAAAAGGAATACTGAGAGGGGAGACTGAAGCTTTTCCCATTTGGGCTAGGTATGGAATCGTGGTGTTGAATGACTTATTTATTGACAATGTGAAATATGATATTCCACAATCATACTTCTTTAAGTTTTACAGCTTCAGAGTTGGATTTCCTCCTTCCTCACCAACTTTCCGTCGCAGCCACCTATCTCTCTTTTAGATACCATTTTAGAATTGAACCCCTCTTCAAATGAGCTAATTGGGAACGTCTACATATTGCTAAATTCCCAAATGGAGGAGGAAGACAGGGCTATTAAAAGGATTTTCTCTAGCTCCATCTCCTTGACACACGGTCATTCAGTTCAAGGTGTCATTAGCAAAATTCATATTGAATATCTCCCCGGACTGTGATCGATGTAAACAAACACCAGCAACACTAGCGCATATGTTTTGGCTATGTCCCTCGCTTAACAATTTCTGGCAGTCAATATATTCAGTGCTGTCAGAGGTTTTACAAATTCCTTTAGAACACTCTGGTGTTACTTCAGTTTTTGGTGTTATTCCTCAGGATCTCGAAGCCGGGCTGGTGAACAGGTCAGCTCTGGGTTGCAACCGTGTTTGTATGAATGCTTGTAAACTGTGAAACGAGTGATTATTCCAAGCAGGTGCGAACGGCCGCGAGTCAGAGAGTCGAGTCCATCTTGCTCAGCTAAGACTCCTATGGGGAGCCATGTAGGACAAATTACATTGAAACACGCACTCTGCTTGCACACGCCACTGAAACACTCGCACACGCGCTGCATGAATGAGAGAGCAGGTAATATTGTGCGCATGACGGTTTTCAGTGGCCCGGAAGTCATTTCATTGTTACAGGAAGGTAAAGCAGAGTTTTCTTTGCAGCAGGAAAGACTTTTTGAAAGATGCTTTCAGCCTCTTTTGACAGTAATAATAATGCGACTGCTCATTTTAGTCTTATTCATCATTTTTGTTTTTAATCAGTCGCTGAGTGGTGTTGCCCTCAGTGAGGATATTTTTACTTTTTTTTTACCATGTCCTCCGCTGTGTAGAGTCCATACAGGACGATCCCCTGGATAAACACCTAACTGAACTACAGCACCATACAGCAACGGTACACTCCATCATTACTGTAGTTCGACGTGGAGAAGGGCCTGTGGAGAAAGAGTGTGCTGGAGTCATTGTATCAGCATCTAAATCTGTGTTTACAACAGCTTGTTTCACATTGTCAAAGGCACCAAAGACGCAATGTTCTTCAAGTTCCACCAACAACTCCTAGTGGAGCAGCTGGTCACCTTAGGTACAACCTGACGGCGGACCAGCTTAACCACTGTCTGGATCTAGGATTTAACTGGTCAGGATTTGCTTCACCTTTTGGCATTGAACGGCGGACATTTCACCACACACAGCAGTCTGGTGTTCGATCTCTGGAAAACACCTCCGTATCGAACGAGAGTCTGATGGTAATAATTAGGCAGATTTTAAAGAGGACACCTAATGCTGGTGAAACGTATGTCCGGGGCAGTCTGCGCTGGAGGGGAATCCACGTTCAGCGCTGGAGGGTCCGCCAAATACTGTGCGAAATTGACCCAGTGGGACGCGCATTTCGTCGTCGACAGACCATTAGTCATAGAATATACAAGGTACGAACTATGAATGAAGTATGGTAAGTGTAAAAGGCATAATAGTTAATATTTAATTTTGTTAATATTTAAGATTAAATATGGCAGGACTGTACTACCATCACCTTAGTATTCCTACCAGCACATACATTTAGAAAATGAACAGTGCTTATCTGTTTTCTCTATCGGCAGGCACATGGATGGAAATCATAAGCTGGTTAGCTGGAGGATGGTATTCCATGGATGCATTGATGGATACAGCCACACAATCATATATCTAGTGTCTGAATAACAACAGGGCCTCCAGTGTACTGTCCCTGTTTCGAGGAGTTTGAAATTTTGGCTTGCCATCTAGGGTCAGGTGTGAGAAGGAGAGGCCTAAACAGGAGTGTCATTTCGGGACGCAGCGTTCATAACCAGAGGATTGAAAGGCTGTGGGCTGAACTTAACCAAGTAGTTTCATATTATTTCTCAAACCTGTTTACTTTTATGGAGGATCAAGGCTTTCTCAGTTCAGTGTCTGAACTGCACCTGTTTTGCTTTTTACTTCCCACGGATCCAAAGGGCTGTCAGAGAATTTAGGAACCAGTGGAACAACCATGCTCTTTCCACTGAGCAAAACATGACACCTTTGCCGCTGTGGTACAGAGGTATTATTAGTCATGTTGGACAGAACATCACAGCTGTGGACAGTGTATTTGATGCTGACGAGGCCCTTGGTACAGAGGCAGGGAGCAATGGAAACACAGCAACACGCCCGAGATGGAGCTCAATAATGTAGAAATTCCTGAAAACAGCTTTTCTGTAAATAAAACTATTATTGAGGAAATACAAGAAACTATAGACCCATTAACAGATGATGGAAACCATGGAATCAGTTTGTTCTTAACTCTTGCAAATTTGATTGGAACAAGGCAGTCAAATTGAATTTACCTTTATAGAAAGTGACAGTGCAAAAAAGACAAAAGCTGCTAAAACTTTTTTTTTTAAAGAATATTGTGTGAAAGTAACTTTGAGATCAAATTACACCTGCTTTTTTGGCTTTCTTTTTAAAAACTTTTCAATAATCCAGTCTGAGGAATTCAGTCTCATGTAGAATAGTTAGAATAACATTTCCAAATACTAACATTACCAACTGACTAAACACCTGTTAAACAGCTGGTCACCACAAGAACTGTGACCATGTAGTTTTAGTAAGAAGTTTAATGGTCATAAAAGTTACACAAACAGCTGTAAAAACTGTTCCCAAGCTGAACAGTTTTGAAAAGTGTTGTGTCTAAATTTTATGACCTCTAAATTTAGCTTCTTAAACAGGTAGAAGTCGTAGAATTCAACACTTGTGAAAACTTGTGAAGACTGTGACCTTTGCAACAACACCCTGCTTCAGTAAATTAGACCATCCCAAAACCTTGAGTGTTTCTAATACCGAAGTCCATGTCTCTCTTAAAGCCAACAGTGGTGTGGATAGGAAGGCGAAGACAATTGATAGCTACTGGAAATGTTCCTTCTTGGTGAAGAAATTCCAGAGAAGGTTAAGGTAAGAATCCAATCGTTGGTACTGCATTGGATCCGGTAGCAAATGTAAAGAGGTCTTCTAGCTTTTTTGTTCCTTCTTCCTCTGATGAATTTAAAGAGAAAATGCATGATGAATAAATAATGAAAAATTAAAATGATTACAACAAAAAAAACATGACAAAGGATGCTTAAATGTAAGGGTCACTAAAGGTCAAAACATTGCTTCAGGAAACACAAACATTTCACAAAGCACAACAGAAAAGGACAGTACCCACATCCCTCGGGACACTTCAAAGTCGTATATAGATATATTGTATATTTATATAAATTTATATAAATATTGTATATTTATATTGTATATTTAT
>JBBJLR010056461.1:0-11530 GCA_037577145.1 Brachypetersius gabonensis
GTACCTCAGAGGTGCCTAGCGGTCTTGGGAATCGAACCTGGACTTTCTGATCACAGGGCGAATGCCTTAACTACTAGACCACCAGACCACCAATATGGGGGGAAAAGTAATTTCACTCATCTTTTATTTTGTCAACCACTACACTGCAGGATTATCACTTCCACGTCAGTCTACAATAAAATATAAAGTAACATCAACAGTTTCTATACCAAAATATTTGTATTTTTACTTTAACCAAAAGAGACTTTCCATATCAGATCTCAGGGTTTTGATGGCACCCATCACTGGGCTGTTATCATTGTTTTGTTTCATTCAGTTCATTCATTTATTTATTCAGTTTATGTCGTCAATTAATCAGTTTTGTGATTTGTTCGCAGTCTGAATAATATGGGCATCACTAAACTTGCCATTTAAAGATTCTCCACAAGGGTGCGCTATTAGAACTCAAATCTTTTTTTTCCAAGAAAGGTTTTACTTGAGGAGGTCTAGGCTTACAATGATGAGGAAATCCAAGGGTTCCATGAAATAACCTGAACGGTTAGGAGTCTTTGATAAAATGGCCTGTAAGCTTAAACTTAGTCTAAATAAATTAGCTTCACTGCTGTGAGCTCTGGGTTCAATACATGATCATTAGGTGATCTACTATATCATGTTTTCAGACCTAATTACTACTGAATGGACTGAAACAAGCTCTAAAAATGAACTAATTACTAAGAGAAGTATATCTTTACAGAAGAGGACAGATACATCCAGCATAACATTGAGAAGAATGTCTCAGTACTGGTGATTAACTGATTTCTTTTCACATAATTATGCCTATTAATCTGCTGCTGATTGTCTGAGCTGTTGCTGCTCCTGGTCGCTTCCATTGCATTGTTGTGTTAGTCTACTGATATTGCATGATTGTGCACTTTATTTTATACACCTGATAGAAATATTTATGCCTGAAACCTGATTACGAGGGGTGTCCACATACTTTTGTCCATATAGCATATCTGTAGGCTGATAAATGACCAGACCACATCTCAACCTAACTGCAACATTACTTTAAGATTACTTTTAAGTCAAACACATAATAAAGAACACATCAAAATATTTATTTTTTTCGAAAATTCAACATTCAAATAAAATCCAAAGAGCTTTGTTCACTATGCTCAGTTAAAACTCCTTCATCGTCGCTGTCAGCGTTCGTCCAGGGTAGACTGTATGAAATGTGGTCAACTACGATGCGTCCATGCCGGCCCCCTGGGGTGTCCTCACACTGAACAGAAATCTAAAATTAAATTAAAAAAGTCAATGAATGGGTTACACACCGTTCAGTAGAATCTATATAATTTTAACTGCATACAGCTCAATGTTCAGAGATATACAGAATTTAAATAGCACCACATTCAGTTTAATGTCAGTTGCTGACATACTCTAGGAGTATCTGTGCCGGTGGAGGCCAGATCAGGTGCATTCCTGGGCTCTGGATGTTCTGCACTGTCGTTTTCAACTTCAGCCTGAAACATATGAACACACATGATTTTGAAGGCCATGAAAAGTGTTACCAATAAGTAAACCATTATTGATTAGGCTAATGTGCCTAAATTGCAATAGAGGTCGATGCTAATGCTCTACTAATGGCTCCGGGTCACAGTCCTGTATTGCTTCTGTTACTAAAGAAGCAAAAATCTGACATTAAACATGTCTAATCCACTACATTTGGACAAAAGAGAAATATATGTGTAGCAGGATAAAGATGACTTGTGGTGGCTTTTGGGTCCAGGCAGAGACTCGAGTCGCATTTAAGTCGCACAAAAGTGTGTCTTGTGACTTGACTTTAGACTTCCCTCAATGACTCGAGACTTGACTCGGGTGCTGTGACTCTTAAACCATGTTCATTTTAGGGAATTATTTATTTATTTCTCGCACTCTTTCCAACGACCCGAAAACCGTTCACCTCTCCTCGGTGTCCCATTACTTTTGTCCGAGGTGAACGTTTTTCAGCTAATAGAGGTTTTCGAGGGGTCGTTGGAAAGGGGTCATCGAGCCCCATCTAACTGTGGAGTTTAACATTGAGAGTGCAAGAATTATTTTTCATATTTAATTTTTTCATATTAATAGATTTAAGATCATTTAAGGCAAGTCCTCCATGTTGGTGAGGGCTTATCACAGCACAGTCCCGCCCCCTGCTAAGTCACAGCCAATTGTAATCGTGGGGCGTGGCCAATTAGCATATCTTCTAAACATTTAGAGCTCAACCTTTACAGCTCAAACATCCCACATTTAGAGTCGCTGTTCATAAACATTGCCACACAAAGACTTGAGACTAGACTTGGACTTGGTTAAAATGACTTGTGAACATCTCTGGGTCCAGGTGAGTTAACCATTACCCCTGAAGAGCGTACTATAAATAGGTTGCCCCCCCAGGCTCACCCCTTCTTATTGAGTTGGGATTGTTTCTGGTGCACCTTGCTCCAACAGGTAAGCGAGAAGCTCCACCCTTCATTGCACCTTGGCATGATTTGGTTTAAGATGATTAGACTGTAGTGACCTGTCCTTTTATAGGTGCCTTTTGTTTTTTGCTGTGGCCTCCCCTTTCCAAGCAGTGGCTGTTACTGCTGACTGTCTTAGATCCTGCATTATTGTGCTTTTTTTGCCGACTGAGTTTTATAATGGAGCTTTGCTATAGGGAATCGCTGAAGTAGATTAAGATCTGATTCCTCATCCACCATCATGGTTGCTATTACTGTCTGACACTATGTAGCACACATTGTTTATTAATTTTTAAAAAATTAATATTGAATTAATATTGGCATTCCTCAAGAATCAGCCCCTAGTCGACATTCTCTGTGTTAATGTGGACCGGGGCTGACGGGAACGGAACACTGCTGCTTTGCCTCTGCTGGCCTTGCTGGGTGCTTTGGCTCGTACCAGTTTGTTTAAACATTTTTTTTTTTTTTTAAATTCTGGACTTGTTTTAAGTGTGAGCGGTCTATGTGCGTGTGTTTAATTTCCGTATTTGGTCTGTTTTATTTAGCTCCTTCTTGTCTTCATTAGTCGTTTTACTTATTGCTAAAAAATCCATTATCTAGTGATATTTTGTTTTTTCCCTTTTTTATTTCCCTTTTGGGTTATTTCCTCGCTGATATTGCTGCTTATTTACGTCATTTTATTTTTTTTAATTGTATTTCACTTGTTTTCATTTTATGTTATTTTCTTTCTCATTTATCCTTTGTTGTTTCTCATATATCCTCAGCTGATAGCCAGATTTAGGTCTCAGACTCTGGATGCTGTATGTGCTATATTCTGTTATCTTGTGTCGGTGTATTTCTTTTCTGATTTTGTTGCTTATTTTAGGAGCTGGGTACCTGTGGTAGGTGTCCCTTGAAGGTAGTGGAAATGTATTCTGTGTGCTGTACACCAATAGGGGCTGCTAGGCTAGAGGTTTGGGAGTTCGCCCTGCCATCAGGAGGTTGTGGGTTTGATTCACATGACTGCTAAGCAGTTCTGAGGTACACCTGAGCAAGATACCGTCCCCACACTTTGCTCCCTGGGTGCTGTGTTCCTGGCTGCCCACTGCTTCACTTGCTGAATGGGTTAAATTTCATGCTGTTCACACTGTTGTGTATGACAGAATGGTCACTACTTCACTTTCAATATTGCAGTCTTGACTTTGCAAGGGTGCCTTTTGCTGTGATCCGGTGGGCCCACCACCCACAGCTCCAAGACTTTTGTTTTCCCCTGCTATCCTGGATTTATGTGGATGGTTATATGGTTCTTTTTAATGACGTGTATTGACTAAAACAAAGCTTTTGATGGATAGAATCACATCTCCTGCCTCTTGAGTAACAAACTTGAATGCCGTTTGAACCATTGGTTTGTAGTCAAAGGTTTTATAAGTCCTTGGGTGAAATTCCCAAGGTGGCCTCGTCAGTTTAGTTTAATCAGAGTAGCTGCTAGCACAGATTAAAACAAATATATGTTACAAATATGGTTCCTTAATCTCATCACATATGCAAATTAGATATTTTTATGATTTAACACAGCATAACACTGACATTCTGGCTTCTGTTCCTACTCTCCCCCCGCTCCTACTCTGCCATCCTGACACACAAGGTAAACCCAGTCCAGACTCTTCTCTTTCATGGTTCCCTGCCGCTGCAATGAGCTGCAGAAGCTCTCTCTAGCTTCAAAAATCTTGCAGTACTCTTACATAAAGATATAGCGCTTAGAACCTGAGTGTGTCCTCATATTGTTGGTCGCTTTGGATAAAAAATGCATGTATTGTAATGTCCAGTAATTTGCAGTGGCTCCCACCTGCACTGCTGAGAGATCTCGATGTGTTTCATGACTTCCAGAGCTTTGAGGACTGTCCTCCAACACTGAGTCTTCCGTCTCAAGCAGGTCAGTTACAACTCCATCATCAGTGCCAGTTTCCCTCCAGGGTAGACCGTATGACATGTAGCCATATACAATGTGTCCATCACGACCCTCTGGATTGTCCTCACACTGAACCGAAATCTAAAATCAGTCAAATTAGAGAATGTCTTACACAGCGTTCAGTAAAATCTGTAGAAGAAATGCAAAATTACAAACACATAGTTCAAATACAAGCACACTGGTTAATGCCAGCTGCTGTCATACTCTAGGAGTCTCTGTATCAGTAGAGGATGGATTGATTGCATCTCTGGTCTGAGGATGCTCCGCACTGTTTTGGGGCCTGATCTGAGAAACATGAACAGATATCAAATGGTTCTCTGGTCCATTTCTAGCCTTTCACATCATCCAACAGAATAAGACTATGTACATATTTTACCCAAGAAAACCTCTGGCAAAGGAATCACTGCTGCACCTTTACCACAACAAAGGACCCCAGTAAATAACAAACACAAATTTCAAAACAAAAATTGGTTGATAAAACATTTAGTTTATGTTAAGGCTAAAGAATACATATTACAGTTTTTTTTAAATCAAAGTAATAATTGAGCTGTGTATTAAAACGTAATTTATTTAATTAAGTCCAAAATGGAACAAAATGTAATTGCATAATGAGTTTACCAAAAATGAAAGCTCTTCTCTTTATTCTAAACAAATGCTTCAGTGTCCTATGTGCTGACGATCAGTCAGCCTTAGCCAGTGAGTATTTGCTACTTTAAAAAAAAGATGGAGCTGATATAACTTGCTGCGGAACATAGACTTTAAAGGTGTCCTGATCCAGTCCCCCTCATATGATTGAAAAACTTTAAAGCTTCAAGACGATACTGATCTGATATTTGTATCTTCAAACGGCTGGGGGATTTCTACAGACAGGCACTAAAGAGTATTAAGCTCACTAAGAAATAATAATCTCAAATAGAAATGATACATAAAATACAAGATGTACAATCATATTCAATAAAATCCAGCAATTTGCCCATTACACAGTCTCGGCAGTGGTTAACTGTATTAACCCTAAAAGCTAAAGATTTTATAACAGTGAGAGGCTATTGCACTTAAAATGAATTTAAATATTATATATAGAATATAAACTTTTTTACGAACATACAGACCATGTTTTGTGCTGCTCAAACGCATCCGATAGGCCTCAAAGAATAAACAAAATAAAAGTTCTTCCGTATCCGGGGACTATCATAATGCAAATGACGTGCGGCGAGAATGCGTGTTCCCGTACAAGTTTAATGTACAAACATATTTACCATTATAATACATCTTTAAACATAAAGTTACATTTTACTCCAGTCTAGAATCTGTCTGAAAGAATCAGTTTATGTGCTCACGTCCCTGTATCATCATTATAAAGTCAATAAAACAACCAAAACGAAAATCAGTTTATTAGGTTAGGAGCATATTTATGTCTTTGTATTTAAACACAATGTCATAAACTAGTCAATACTACTTAATAAACATGCATTAAATGACTATGACTTACCCCTATTTGTTCTTGTTTCTTTGCCCTTGACTTCCTTGTTAATCTTTGTCCAGTCCCATTCCATGCTGAGCTTTCAAAAAGGATTAATCCTGACAAGAAAACCAGCAAATGAAAAACCAACAAAACAGCCCAAGATATAAATGAATCAAGAAACTGAAAAACAGCAAATCCCAGACACTGGTTTAATCCTGGAGACGATTCCTGAAACGGAAATTATAGGCTGACTGACTCTGACTGTGACCTGTCAGGCCAGTTGTATCAGCAGGTGTGGCCTAATGCCTCATTTCACTTTGTCAGTCCAATTTACATTGTCTCCCTGCGCCATCAAACCCCTATAAACAAAACAGGAACTCAACAGAAGAGAGTTAGGCATGTTAGAACATGTTTGCTTGAAAAGAAAAATCTTAAGTATTTAATATTATATGCTGTGGCACAATTCTAACACAAAATGACACACTGTTAACTGGATCTCCAAGATATAAAGGTTTTTTTTCCCCCATCTGAACAGTAAATGACTACTGATTAGGGTAGTCCACACAAAAAGTACACTGTAGCCATTTATCAAAATATAGAAATGTATTGTGTACATGAGAAAAACACAGACAAAAGCTACCCAAAGAACAGCAGTTCAGGCTGATGTGTGAAAAACCTCAACAAGTCAAATGGAGCAAACAGGCTGGTTCTTGACTAACAATGCTGGAGTTCATGTCAAAATTACACCATCCAGCTCAGGTTCATATATACTTTTAATGCATCTACCATCTGAGCAGAACAAAGCATCTCATCTTCGGTTCAGTGGAGTAGAAGATGAAATCTCTCGGTCTCCTTCTCTTTCCAGCACTTGGATGTTGGCCTTTCTCTTTCTGCTGCCTGGGAGTTTGAGCTTTTCCTCAGTAACAGTCTCTTCATCAGAGCTACTGTCCTCAGAGGACTCCTCTTCCTCACTGCTGTCTGAACCATCCAGCTCCACCAGAGCAACATCCTGACACACACACACACACACACACACACACACACACTCTTCTGCCACGCACGTCTCTCTCTCTCCATCTCTGTCGCGGCATCTCAGCGTGGCATCATTTTAGTTCTAAATGATTACAAATATTGTAGAGCGGGCGGGAGCGACCGGGAGAGCGGGCGGGAATCGTCAGAAATTCCGCGGGAGCGGGAGAAAAATAGTCCCGCACGGGGCTTTACTTTATATCTCCTGCTCTGAGCTGTGCGCTCTTCTCCGGTGCAAAAAAACCTGACTCCCTGCGGCACAAACAGCATGTTCCCCGGGACACACGCGCCCCCTGCAGGTGGACTTTGGTGATGAATTAAACGAAGCCTCGAGGCAAAGAACCATTTTTTTGCAATCGAATCATTCGAGTTACTCGAATAATCGTTTCAGCCCTAATTTCCTACCTGAGCAGCAGTACAGAGAGCTGTCTTGTTCTTTTGCTTTCTGATTCTGATTCTATACCTTTACAGTTTTTCTTTATGGGTAATGCATAAAAAAAACCTCAAAATGAAATTAGTGTTCTGGGAGAATATTTGGGGGCATATTTATAAAAGTAGGCATTTTTAGTGATTTTTGCTACATTTTTTTTTGCTGTGTGTGTGCTTGGAATGTAACTCCCGCAAAAAGCGGGGGATTAATACATATCTATTAATCTGTTGCTTCATGGCCGAGCTGTTGCTGCTCCCAGGCGCCTTCAGTTCACAGTAGTAGCACGTTTACTGAGGCAAAAAGGCTGCATCCTACCACAGGGACATGTTTAACGCTCTTCAGCATGACCCGTTGTATGGTAGTCTGTCTGTTGAGACTGCATGGTCTTTATATACTTGTTAGCAATAGTCACAGCTGAAACTTCATGATGGGGGTGTCGGTGTCCACATACCACATACTGTAAAGCATATCTGTATTTCTGATGCATAACCAGACCACAACCTTGATCTGCAATCTAATCTGTACTATGTTACCTTTTTATAGACTTTTAAAGACTTCTTCAGTGTAAGGTCTACTGTTTCAGATTACTATTAAAGGTATGTTAAATGAATAATAAAGACATCAAAATAGGTCTTGATTAAAAAACAATTTAATTAAATGTACTGCAAGTTTTGATAACTATTCTCCATCCTTGAGTCTTCCTCAATTAAATCTCCATCGTCGCCATTGGTGTTCCCCCTGGGTAGGGGGTAGCACATGACATCTCCATCCAGGCTCCTGGGTTGTCCTCATATTGAACAGCAACCTAAAATCAACCAAAAACAACAAAACGTTCACAGGTTCAGTAAAATATATATATAATAAATACATTCAGCTGCATACAGTTATATCGTCTAGAACGGGGGAGCACAAATACTGGAGGATTTGTTGTGTGGGAGTAGGGCAACTACCAAACAACACCCTCCATTATAACAGATGTGAACCCCTGTTCTAGTATATATAGAAAAAAGGTTTGAAGACTGTCCTCTACCATCGAGTCTTCCTCCTCAGGTACGTCAATTACAATGGCATTGTAGTTGTTCCTCTGAGGTAGATTGTATGCCATGTCATCAAATATAATGTGTCCACCCAGTCCCTGTGGGTTCTCCTCACACTGAACGGAAATCTAAAATCAGAGGAAAAAAAAAAAAATCACACGTTCAGTTAAATCTACGTATACAGTCAAACTCTACGGGGCACAAATATCCAGCAGAGGGTTTCACCTGATCAAACCCCAGGCTCAGCTTTATTTACCAGGTTTACTGGATGTGTGAATACAGCAACCATCAAACTACAATACCCAGAATCCAGGACCACAGCTGTGAACCCCTATTCTAGAGGAAAGGTTTTGAAGACTGTCCTTTACCATTAGGTGTTCCTCTTCAGTAATGTCATTTAAACCTCCTTCGTTGTTTTGGTTCCTCTGGGATAGACTGAACGACATGGTGTCAAATACAATGTGTCCATCCTGGCCCTCTGGGTTGTCCTCACATTGAACAGAAAACTGAAAGCAGTAAAATTAGAGAATGTTTTACACAGCGTTCGGTAAAAACTGTAGAAGAAATGCATTCAACAGCATATCGCCAAAATACAAAATTCAAATAGAACCAATCAAGTCGACATACTCCAGGTGGATCTGTGTCAGTGGAGGACACGTCAACTGCATTTCTGGTCTCTGGATGATCTGCTCCCACAGCCTGGAAAACAGAAATCAAATATCTTTCCTTGCACATGATTTGGAAAAGCTGGGGTAAAAGATACATCCCATGGATGCACTGAAACACAATTAGTTAAGTTTTCTGGGTTAATTTGGTGTTTTGGGACTCAGCACCCATCCCTCTTAACCCATCGCAACCTGGAAGCTCTCACTGATGCCTCTGTTTCTGTTCTGACGTGCCCAACAGGGTGAAGACGTTGCTTAAGGAGCGGAGGGCAAAGCCTCAGCAGCTCATTTCCTCTGGGTAGCAGTGTGCTCACCAACCCCTATCTTAGAAATAGGGGTAGGTGATATGGCAGAAATATCATCTCAATTTTTTTAGTTGGATCACAATTTTGATTTAATCATGGTATTTATATTAATATTGTAAATATAGATTTATTTACTATTTTGCAAGTTACTGAACAGCACAACCAAACTATTATTAAGTGAATGCTGTTTCTATAAGGTGGGCATTGGGCGGACTGGCAAATTGCGATTTTGCAGTTTTATGATCTTCCTAAAAAATTAGGAAGAGCATAGAACTGCAATAGATAGATGAAAGGTAGTATATTCAGATGATACTAAGACCTCTCTGCTTTGGCAGATCGTCTTCACGATCTTATGTCGCCCACCCCTACTTAGAAGACCCTGGTACTTGGTAAGAATCCTCTAAGTGCCTTTTCTGTTTTTCCCAGAACCCTAACAATTCTCTGATAAAATGACAATGATGTTCCTGTAACATACGCCGGAAACTTAAGTTGCTTGCCTTAGTCTGGGCACTGGAGAGTGGACCCACCAGAGTCTGGCCTGAGAAGTATTGAATCAGCGAGCTGATACCGAACATTTCATTCATGCTAAATGCTGGGCAGATACATTTCTGTCCTCTACCAATTTTTCATCATGAACTAGAATAAGACTGGGAACACGTTTAACCGATAAAAGAACTTCTGAATTATAGTCTGGCAAATGATTAGAAATTGAAGTAATTATCAGTCAAGTCCAGTAGATTTTTATTGTAATTTTTACTATGTACACAATACATAGTAATGAAACAACGTTCCTCCAGGACCAGCAACACAAGAGCAGAACAGAACAGAACCCAAGTGCAGAACAGAACAGAGCAAGAGCAACAATACCACTAAACGAGACGAGGACAAGACAATGAATAGTGCAAATGACAATGGCTATGGCTACATTGAGGATGAGTACAGTATTTGACCAGGACTGTAGTTTAGCAGCAGAGATGTGCAAGAGTGCAAGAGAATGCAGGACATCAATAAATAAACATGTGCAACTGAAACAGCAATTTCAAATGGCAATAAATATGACTGTGTGGTTTGTAGCAGCATAACAAAGAGAGAGAGAGAGAGTCAAGAGTATTTTAACTGGTTATTAAAGTCTGGTTTAGGAGTCTGAGGCCTGAGGGAAGAAACTGTTCCCCATTCTAGTAGTGGAGGCCCGTACATTAATTTAATGAATTTAAATGAACTGAAAGAGTTTTCACTTTACTCAAAGCAAATGCCTCATAATTTGCACGTGTAGGTGATCAGCCGAGATTAGTGCTGAGCCTTAAATTTGCTACATTAGACAGAAACGGGGCTGATACTGAAATGCTTTAAAGCTTTGAGACGATCCTGATCTGCTACCTTCACGCGGCTTGAAGCCTAGGAGCTGTTGCTATCAGGAACATTGAAGCTCCATACGAAATAATTATCTAAAACAAACATGAAATATAAACCACATGAAATACATGCTGTGCAAGCATCTTAATTTAAAAAAAAATATCTGCACACAGCTAAATTCTAAAACATGCTAATAGCCAAAAGCTAACTATTAGTGCGTTAAAGCAAAGCAATCTCTTTATAGTAGTAAAATATGATGTATAGAGATTTTATATATTTTCTAAAAGATTTTATATATACATATATTGTTTCCAGCTATACACAACTATATATTGATATTTTTTACCATGTTGTCATCTTTGAGTGAACAATAGCAGCACGCTGGTTAAAACGAAAGCCGTTTCTGCGGCGGCCTTGTCTATGACGAAGTTTACCATTACGTCACACACATTTCAATTAAAGTGACCTTATACTTCAATCTCTGAAATAACCTGTAACATTTTTATAAACCAGGTTAGGTGCAGCTTTGAGTGCTTCCTTTCCTTCAACATTATTATAGAAAGCTAAAAAAAAAATCAAGATACAAGATTTTTTTTTTTTTTTTTTTACAAGATACAAGATACAATAAAGAGATATCAACCCAGACAATACTAGTAATAGATACTCAAACATGCTTTTAGGTGCAAATGTCTCCAGACACCCCCTTATTTCTTCATATTTTGCTTCCAAAGATCCAGAATCTCATGTATTTCAATGTGGTCTTGAGGAACAGTTCTCCAGGCTTCCTGAAGGACCTTCAGAGCCTCTCATTTCCAGTCCAGTCC
>JBBJLR010056490.1:0-11527 GCA_037577145.1 Brachypetersius gabonensis
GTGTGTGTGTGTGTGTGTGTGTGTGTGTGTGTGTGTGTGTGTGTGTGTGTGTGTGTGTGTGTGTGTGTGTCTGGGGAGGGGGCTCCAAAGCAGAATGGAACAACAAAGTTTGGGAGGTTGTTGTTACTGGCACACGGAATCAGAGGGCAATTTCTGATCCTCAGCAGAAATTAGGGCCAGCAAAAGCCTGGCATGGATTCGCCTATTCAGAAAACTACCTTCTCTAAGCATCAAACACTTCTCTGCCGTCATACCCTCAATTACCGCTTCCTCCCTTCCAGAGAGCCGCAGAATCCGCCCCTGCCACTCTGGGGAAAGGTCTGGAGCTTCAATTTGCATGCGCAAACAACTTGTTGTGATGTTCTATTAAAATGGTGCGATGTAATTCAAAACACTTCTTGGTACGTATGCAGCTCCCACCTCCCTCACCCCTCTGGGGTCTCATTACTGGAGTAATATAGCTGTCACTCAAGCTCTCTCTCTCTCTCTCTACACCCTGTTGGTCTGCCTCCTGACCCTCCAAAACATGAACAGAACACCTACAAGCCAGAGAGACAGACAGAATGGGGAGGCTGTGGGGAGAGAGACAGAGAGTGAGAAAGCATGGGGGGGGGGGGGCGCTAATTTTAGAATCAATCTGCTCTTAATGATACATTAAAGAGTAACCCGGGGAAGGCAGGAGTTGAGGCAATGTCAGGGCCAGCTGTGTTAAGCTTCACAAACCTATCTTGACACGCTACCATTTTCACATGGCACCATCTGGACACGGCCGCACTTCAGAGCAAATGCAGGCTGATCATGCTGTAAGCATCTACTAAATTAAGTCATGAAATCGAGGCAGGACGCTTTGACGCAAATGAGGTTCTACGCAGGGCTTAGCAGTTACTAAACGCTGGGGTAATGGCAGATTTCTCAAAACCTTTTTCAGTCCAGTAGGTTGGGCAGAAGTAAGGTGGTTGGGCAGAAATGTTATTTTTGCTATTTTATACACATTTTGGTTTTAACATAAAAGAAAGCAATATTCCATTTTTTCTATTTAAATTTAGCAAAGAAAACATGCCCATGTAATTCTGCTTAAACCTTTTTTTTATTTCCCCATAAAGTGCAAATTTAACGTCAGTGTAAATGGATTTCTATTTTGTGACTTGTTGGTTGTGGCATAATTAGTTTCGATTGACTGCTTTGGAATGATTGGATAAACTTGGCTGGTTATTAATCTGTCATGATTCGCCATGATTGGTTGATAACTCATTACAATTGAGTGACTATGAATGTAAGGTTTTTATTTTATTATAATTCATTTTGATGTACTGCTTATAACTGCATGATTATGGCCGCTTTTGAATCTGTCAATTGTGACCATAATTGTGTATGGTTGATATAAAAGGTTTATTGAATTTATTATAAAAATGTTTGACAAGCTCTTATAACTGTTACGGTTATTAAAGTTTTACAGTTGGTTATGATATATATGATATATGATATAATAATTAGGTTTTTTTTATTGTGTGTATATGAATGTGTTATAACTGTTTATAACATTATTTTGTTATAATTCTGATTGTGAGTGTCTTATAACTGATTATAGTCGCTAAAGAATTTGTCATCATCATTGCAGTCCTTTTTATTATCTAAGACTTTGCTTAGGGAATGTTAATCATTACTTGTCAGTATAATTCACCCGCATGACTAATATCTTGCATGTTCCTCTCCATCTGGTCAGATGAGTAAACGAGGACCCGCGATCTCACTTAGGTGTCCCCGACAAGTGATGCTGACTATTCTTCACCTCAGCTCCTGAGGTGGAAGACATGACACCGGTTCTGTGGGACCCCCAGGTGGTACTCAAACTAGGTGCTAGTTTGTGATAGAGTTGCGTTAACCCGGGATATTTTTTTCTCACCTGAAACAACCAAGGTAATTACAAAGAGGTTGGGTTGAATTGGTAACTTTTCAATGAGTGACAATAGACAATGTTCTACGCTTGTTTAGTTTGACACCAGTGGACATTTATTTCTTGTTCACACACAAGCAGCCCATTTTTGGGCATGTGTGCTGTCATGTACAGCGTTTAGGTCCCAACAGATCATGCTTGTAACATTGATCTTCTGAGGTAGCAAAGAGAACCGAGGTACCTCAGCAATACAAAGCAAAGATAACAGGGGCATGTCTTAGTGCTCAGCGTGACAAACTGGAAGGCTGAATTGTTTGAATGACAAGGGTGAGGAATAACATGATTAAAGCTTATATTTGAGATCGCTTATTTGCCCATTAGTATGAGTAATGTGGCCAGCTTATGTCTCAGGCAGGGCACTGGCGTGAAAAATGACGCAATTAGTCCTTTTTGAATAGGGAAGGAAAACGAGACTCAACACAGAACAGCAGAGACCGACTCACTGCTGATTTTGGGGCGGTGGCGTGTTGATGCTTTCCTTTTGTTTCTTTAAGACCTCATCCTTACATAAAAGGCACACTTGAACTTCGAAAGCAAATATGTGTAATGCCACATTCCTAATATGGTAATGACGCAAGAACCTGAGGCATTACTAAATTTTGCACAGCATGCAACACATTGTTAGCCTTTTAAGCAGCAACACCCACCTTGTATCTACCCTCAGGGGCACCAGGGATGTTTCAGAAAGGGGCAAGGTTTGAGGTAGCCAACTTAGAACAGGAGCTTGTACACAGACTACATTTGTAAAGAATAATGGATGGAATGGGGTTGTCCTGACTATTCTATGAACCAATTATTAATTATTGATGAAACACAAAGATACAGTGCTACTCTCCAGGAACTCCAACACTGGCCAAACAGTTCTTGTCACCCCACATTACCCAGCCAGGCCAGGAAAACAAACTAGAGTTTTAAAGGGAACACTTGGAGTCTTAACAATGAATAAGCTATTAGAAAGCACTTAAAAATGAGGTAATAATCTACTGCAGCATAGAGACATATAATTTGGAAGCAAGCCAAGAAATGGGTCATTAAAGTTACAGTTTGTGGACTAATAAGTTAAATCTTAATTACCTATAACCATGCAGTTTCTTCAAAATATCTATAAGGAGTCATGGAATATGAATGGGTGATAACTAACTAAGCCCGGCAGTAATTGCTAATAACCTTCATGGTCCTATAGAGGCCTTTAGAGGGGCAAGTGCTCAAAAGAAGGTGGTTGGGTGTTATAAATACTAAATATGTTTGATTACACACAAGGCAACCCTGCAATGCATAATGTCAAGTAAAAAAAAACTATATGGAAAAAGACATCAATGTCCATGTCCAGTACCAAACATGCAGTTAAATGGGTCCAAATTGGTTTAAGAGGGTTTGCATTACAAATAAACTGACAAACCACCTCTACATTCATCTGGAAAGGATAAAATGCCTTGTTTAAAGCTCATGGAGCCCCAGTGAGAAAAGACATAGGGAGGATTGCTGCTACCATTGTGGAATAACTGAGGAAAATGTCTTTCTACTTCCTGAGCAAGGTACTGTCCCCACACACTGCACTGTTGAGGTACATCTCAATGTGAAAATGCACCTGAAACATTGTTAGATTTGTCTTGTAAACAAACAAAAAACCTATGGCTATCCCAGTAAAATATGGCCATTTCTGACCCAGTCCATACCATTATGATCTGTACCTAAAGATCCACATTATGAACCTGCATATTAAATTGCAACTATAATATGCGAAATAGTCGGGTTTATATGGAGCCTAATATTCAGATTACAGTTATTATATGACTCAAACCAAATGAAAGTATCTAATATAAACATCTTAGTTGGAATAATAAAAAGCCCAAATTGACTGAAATTTCATAAAACCTTTTCATACAAAATACACCATGTAAACCATAATAACCTGCTGGCTCTGTTCTTTCTGCACATGCCCTCCATCTTCTAAGCTCACCTGGACCTGGTACATTGAACATCAGTATACATACTGAATAACTGTAATCTGAATGTTTGCAGACACATAGACAGGTGGACTTGCTTTTCCATTACATTACACAAAAGCAAGACACACCTTTCTGACCTGAAATGTCACACATTGCTATTCTTGTAGGGGGGATAGAGAAAAAACCTGAAGCTCCAGGTAATGGTCAGCACTGAACAGTGAAGATTGAGAGCTGCTGGCCATCCCATCAAGCTGACACTGAGAACACAGGTCAACAGGTCAAAATCATTAGAGATCAGATTATGTGGTTTTGTAGTGTTTTTCATGCTGATTTTAAACCTGTGTTGAATTTTTCCCGCACGTACAGTTTTGTGATGAAGATAGTTAAATATTGCATGATAGTTGGTATAATGATCATATAATAATCATATGTTGAGCGTTTCTGAAGAAACAGTGGTAGCTGACTGACTCTGTTCATTATATCTATGCCACAGTGTGGCCTGTCTGACTTCACACTGAAAATATTGAAACAGTTACTTGATTGGTGCCTGCGGGTTAATAAAAACTGCATGCAAGTTGTTATTCATAATTCTAAAAGATGATGTGACTGAAAAAAACTAAGCAGATCTGAAATCAGCATTAAAAACTGGTTTAGAAAATTGGGTTGAGGTTTCTAATGATTGCAATGTTTTTTTGTTGACCTGTGTAATTACTGCAATATGAACCTACCAGGCAGGTGGTATGTCTCAGGATCAGCGGCTGTACATTCCAACTAGCACCCTAGATGCAGCCCCCCACCCTGCATGTAGGGGGTGTATTCTTGGTACCACTTTTTGTGAGCATTTACTGCCTTTGTATCCTCACACTACTAATGAAGCCTACAGGAACCCTAGGTTATGAGTAATGCCTCTTATGAGCAAGGCTGAAGTCTTTGCATCAGAGGCATCATCACTATTTCCTTAATACTCACAAGCGGCATAATGGCCATGTTGCCCGGCCTCATTTTACAGCAGCAGCTGAATCTTCCCGTCCTTGAGAGTGGGTATTAAATCCATTTGCCCATTTTCCTGCCATTGAATATTTCATATATCTTGGTTGGTTTTAACCATCAGAACGTCTCTGCTTTGTTCTTCCTAACAGCGGCTGTCCCCCCACTCTAAAAGAATAACATGTTTTGAAAAGACCACTGTTTCTGTGGCAGCTCTATTTTAATCACAGATTCTAGGAAAAAAAAAAACAGAAAAACATCCCATATGACATTTTGTTATGCCCAGAAATAATGTTGTATTGCTTTATAGAGAAGAGATCACACCTGGTTTGACAAATTTTGCAAGTCGGCCCTGGACTGTTTTCTCTTTCATCACTTTTCATCCAACAGACCCTCTTTCAGAATAGTTATGGCTAAAGCCATGAAGTAAAAAAAAAAAAAAAACTATGCTGTTAACTTGTTCTCTTGCCTGGCAGTGAGAAAATACTGGGAGTGGGGAAAATCCCACGGTAATGATCTCTTGCTGATTCTCCACTGGAGTTAATTTGCTTGGAACTGGTAGGGTTAGTGGAGTAGAAAAGTGCAGCACATCACAATTGGCCCCTGCACCAAGCCCACAACGACCATGTACAGCAAGTTCAGGGAGGGGGACAGCGAGAAGAAGGCATTCAGTGTGATCTCCACCGAAAGTTCACTTTTTTGACCCCAGCTCTGGGATTTATTAGACCTATTATTTTTTGCCCAATCCAGGGCTGTTATTGTTCTTCCAGTTGTCAGGCAAAAGACTTTAATTGTGCTGAAACTGGTATGATTGCTTGTTTGCAAGAGACTCTTCCACGACAATCTAATAGAGCTTGCTCTTGTTGCGTTAAGTGTGGCATAAGCACCTCTGAAGGATCGACTCCAAAAGACTCAGAGCCATGTTTCTCACAGCAATAGAATGTGACAATGTGGGCTTTTAAAAACAACAATGACTGAACACCCTAACTCAGGTATACTCTTTAAAATGAAGGGGCTGCACGGGTTCTTTCAAGTGATCCCACAGATCTTTTAGATCCCACAGATCTTTTAGATCCCACAGATCTTTTAGATCCCACAGATCTTTTAGATCTTTAACCCTTTCCAGTCAGCCCATTTGAAACAATTATTTTGAAGACTTCAACAGTTATATCTCAGCCATCTGATCACTGCTGTTAAATCTGAAAGCTGCTGTGTGAAGCTGACAGTCGAAGCTACAGTTTGATATGACTGGATAAAAGCATTTGAGAAAAGAAAAGCATTTCAAATTTGAATGAAATATTGTGGGAAAAACATGTATAATCTCCTCACTGTGCACCAAGGAATGACTGTGCAAAGGTCCTCATACTTTTACAGTCTGTGACCTGTGGTAAGACAATTCTAAAATGTGTTCATATGGATCAGTTGTTATAAATGATGTATTTTAGATGCTAATTTTCTTCTTTGCAACAGTCATGCTGTTCACGTGTCTTCCAAATTGTGTACATTCCTAAACATAATTTTTGAATAGTGGCATTCATTTTGATTTTTTTTCTATGTAGTTTACAAAATTATGTATATTTCTTTAACTATGTTTTCTCGGCATCTTACAGTAATAGGTTTTAAAATTGAGATTTTGATGGAAATTCTATGTCAATTTCTTGTGTCAAAATGGAAAACTCTGCACAGGATGGAAGGGGTTAAAGTGGTTTTCAACTGAATGTCTGCTCCATCTGCTGTATGCAAGAGGAGTCCCTCCAATCAACAGGTTTTCTTTTACATTCTAAATTATTGTCCATGGCATTCAACTGTTCACAAAGATGCCAATGAAGATCAAGTTGAGACTGGGGACAGATTCCCTGACTGGACTCCCTCCTGTTTCTTTCCCATCCAGCCAAATCAGTGGTTCCTGCACCTTTGAGGGGTTGGTTTAACCATAATTTCCCTGGTGCTTCTAGTTTTGTCTCTTGCATAAGCAGCCGTCATATTTCTCTGCCTCATTGGGTGAGTTAGTATGTCCTTTTTGGTTGCTTCATTTCAAAAGTATAAACTTGTACTTACATCTTCAAAACAGCTATTCAGCTTATATGCTTCTCCAAAACTGATTAAAGACAACAAAGCCTGTCTCCAGGACCACTTTATAAGTTCTACTCCCTCCTTCCTTTATAAAGTAGGATAGTGACTCAGAAATTGCACCTCAAAAAGTCATGATGCCTTGTGCACCAGGCATTAGTACAGACACCTCATGCAGGCTCATGTCTGCTCCTTGTGCAGACCAGGCTTGATGGAGGGAAGGATGTGGGGATAAAGAGGATGAGTGCGCCTTTATCAGGGAAGCAAGGGCTGGATGAGTGAGCCAGCTCTTAGAGGAGCCACAGCAGCTTAGAGCTGTGACGAAGTGTTGGATCAGAGGCTCAGCTGGCGGCACATCGGGGGGTCCTCTCCATGCTCCGCTCCCTATGGAGGACAGCCATTTACAAAACACAGTATAACTAGAGCCAAGCACTGAAGTAGCATGTGTGTGTGTGTGAAAGAGAGAGAGAGAGAGACCAAAAGTGAGCGAGAGAGAGAGCAGAATATAGGCTAGATATACATCAGCCCATCTTTCCTTCTCTCATTTCCATCAGTGAGTTCTCCTCTCATACGCCTGTACTTATACGCTTCAATTCCAACCCCATGTCTGAGTACTAACACAGCCGGCACAATCCCTTCTCTCCTTCTAAATCCACAATTGTAAACAGCAACAAAGCCAATTGGCAGCCGCTGTACTGTACTATTGATGATATGTATCCGAGGTATTGGGAAAACGATATTACCAATATAAAGCCTCTTCATTTTTTTTTGTCTGTAGTGAACGAGGCATTAGCCCTTCAGTGAAGCTAATCTCGCTGCTAAATGTGAATTAATGGAACGGGCTGAGAAAATAAAGCTATCTGCGTGAAATCGACGCTGATGAAATTGCATAAGCCAGCCAAGTGTTTCTGTCTCCCCTCCAACCGCGAGTTGCTATGACAAACGAACAGACCGCACACTAGAACAGGCCTTTGGGGGGAAAGGTGTGTACTAGAGTTCTGGCATCACCATTTCTTTTGACAAAATTAGATTCTTTTCTCCAATGAGCTAACACCACAGTTGGTAAAGGGGAATTTGAGAATCTTGCAGGGAGGCCCTTATACGGTAATTCTGGATGCCAAAAACAAACACAGAACAAAAGATCACATGCCTTTTATGAGTGACACAGTAATGAGTCAGTTTCTTCATACAATCCAGCATAAATCAGTTGAACTGTATTGGAAAACCCTTATTGTAGTCAATTTGATCCCTGTCGCATCTGTCTGTAAGTCCAGGACAGCATAATTCACCCCTTTCCCCTGATCACTCAGTGTGATGAGCTAATGCTAGCTAACACATACCTCTATTTGCTCACATGTCAGAATTGGCAGTTAGGGTTCTCCACCACGTGTGAGCTGTCCAAGGATAATGCATTAGAGGCTGTTTAAAAATAGAGTTAACATTCACTCTCCCAGCTTGGTTGTGTTGTGAAGGAGCATAGTGAACCTAACTCTGTGGTAATTGTCCATGACCAAAGTGGAGATGAATCGAAGGTATTAAAACATCAGTCATAGAACCAGGAGCCAGGTGCACTGGCCATAGAAGTGAATGGTTAAGAGTACTTATGGCCTCAATGGTCCCTGTGCTGCTCTGAGCAAACAAGCAGGGGCTCCAGTAACAGGAGGACAGGGGATACTCATAAGAAAAATGATTTACCTAGCATATGCTAGTAACTTGGAACAAAAGTCATGTCCATTATGCTTTCACCCTTTTTCTCATGCTGTCATCAAGTCTACCACCTTCAGTGATGAGCTCATTCCCACCACCCAAGTTGAAAATGGCAGCCCTAATCCCTGCGACAGTAGTAGGATCTTGTGTGTGTGTGTGTGTGTGTGTGTGTGTGTGTGTGTGTGTGTGTGTGTGTGTGTGTGTGTGTCAGCCAGCCATACTAAGGGAAAAAAGGGGCAAGACGGTCTTCAAGACATCTGCCACACATCCACCACCTGGGGGCACAAGTGTTCTCCTGTGCCCCGCTGTCTTCCCCATCACACATTTTAGGTGTGAACAGGGAAGATCACATGCAATGCAAACTTCAACTGGCTTCACCAAGCCTTGAACATAAATGAGCAGTCCGGCGTTTGGAGAGAATTCTGATTTGTGGGTGTCCTCAATGTTCCTCCACTTACCATTAACTCAACACTAAATTTCAACTCAAAACCTAAACCTAATCCTAATCCTAATACTGTTGATAGCTAGATCATAAGGAATGTTTTTTTTTAGCTTCAAAATATGGATTAGATTTTTTTTTCTGGATTTAATACCTTCAAGTTGCCAGCCCCTTTAACACGGATTCTTTATTTAAGGCACTGCGAAGATTTGGAACTAAAATGAAGGATACTGTATGAACCTATCATAAATGATAGTCAACAAGTCTTTTCGATGTGCTTATTCAGAAACTGTCCATAATAGTTTGCTGTTATAGAAAACAATGGTGTTAATATATGTGTTTAATGCGCCTGCATTTCATAATGGTACAGTTAGCTACTTTTAAGATAATGAACACAGAAAGTACATTTCTGAACAAATAAGCACAACTGCACTCTACATACAAAGACACATTCGTATTTGCTGGAAAGCTTGAAAACTGAACACTGCTCAACTCGATGTACACAATTACTAAAACCCTGCTGTTCTGTCAAGACAAATGTATTCAGCGTTCAACTAAAATAGGTTTTGTTTTGCTTTATTCCAGAATTCAAGGGGCTTAGTAGTGTGGAATAAAGCAACTACCAGCCTTCCTTCACACTTAATGGACTAATCTTAACAGTCTACATCAGATAAGAGGAGGATTTCAGAAAAGAAAAGAACATTTCCCCAAAGAGAGTATATCAGGCGTGGAGCCCGAAGGCTTCGTTAGAGATCACATATGTCAGCCATCACAAACTCAATTTTTTTTCACCTGGAAACAACATCACGAATGCGACTACCTATCCATTCCTCTGACAGCCCATAGTAGTCCATGCCTGAGTTAGACTCTTGCAGAAGTAGAAGAGGTTTCAATCACACTTTCAAATTAGCTTCAACACCTGCTCCTGTCTCAGGGCCTCAGAATGTTTGGGTGGTCATCATAGTTAAATAGAGATTTTGAGTAGGAACTCTGGGCTGTGGAGGACTGTATTGCTGGGAATTGCACTTGGAGTCTTCTGACAATAGTACAAACCAATGCACCACACATGGAAGTCCAGTTTTTGGCTGAAATAGAAGCCAGATTTAATACCACAAGAGTTTTAGCCATCTTAACCCAGTATCTCCTTATAGGGGGACTTGGGATCCGCTTCTTCCAGGCCAAGATCTTACATGTTATCTCAAAGATCTGGGTTCAGCAAACATTCCTCTACCAGCTTTCTCAAGAGGTCACTGGATGAGCTACAGGAAAAGTAGTCCCATTAAATTTTTAAAGACCAAAGGTCAGGTTTGTACACACTGCTGAACTTTTCACTCCTGAACTGAAGTTGGATTATCTTATTTCAAAAGGTTCAGGTCGAACATAGACAGAGTAAAGGTTCATCATCCCTGGCTATGTATCCCTCACTCAAAAAACAGCCACCCCTTCTCGGAGTCAGCAAGCTGGTCCCCCATTAAAAAGCAATTTGTTAATTTCTTAGTTCCATAATATCCTCTCAGCTCTGTTGTTCATCATGGCAATGTCCAGGCTAATCATGTTTTTGTGGATGCTAACTGCAGTATTAACTATTATTAGTCAGGTGTACATGTGGTGGCAAGATACTATGGTTAATAAAAAAAAAAAAACATGATAAAAATATATCATGTATTTACATTCAGTGCGCATTGAACAGAAGTATCAACCAAATAATTGATTTAAGCTGCCAGTGACACCAATAGACTGCCAGTGGTGCATTGTTGTTTCTGTAGGTCATGATCAAAATGTCATGAGCACTAGAGGCTGTGAAAGTGAGATGTCCCGGGTGACTCATGAGGTTGTGACAAAGTCCACTTCATGTAAAGCCAGGCCGTCTTTATTAGCTTGTTTGGGTGGTCTGTGGGACTTGGGGATTCAAGGTTTCTTGATGTGTTTGTGTGGAGACAGACTGACAGGGTATAAAATACAGAGAAACCCACTCTGCCACCATCCACTAGAATTTCCATCATCCCTGCTATTGATGAACCACTGGCCAGTGTCCACTAGTGCACTGCAATCATTTCCTAGTCCCTGGCTATGGGGAAACTTGACAGGGAGAGGGAGTTCATTTATAATATAACACATACTGTAAAATGCAATATAGACTCAAGTGAAAAGAAGTGTCATAAGATAACCCTGCATCCTATATGGCGTCAGAGTGTTATAATAGTGCTGTATTCTATGTGCAAGGTAATCTTCTTGCTAAAGGTTTACACCTTTAGTCCTTATCCATTAAACACAAAAGCCAATTGGTATAATGAGCAAATAGATCTTACATTTAGGGAAGGAAGTATTGCAGCTTCTTCAGGGTTGGGTGAGTGTGTGTGTGTGTGTGTGTGTGTGTGTGTGTGTGTGTGTGTGTGTGTGTGTGTGTGTGTGTGTGTGTGT
>JBBJLR010056501.1:0-11527 GCA_037577145.1 Brachypetersius gabonensis
ATCAGACAGGTTTAATTGATTTCATGCCAGGCCCAATAAAAAAAGTGTTCCTTTAATTTTTGTGAGCAGTGTATTTATCTTTATAAGTATTTCACATTAAATGCTCTCAAAATGATAAATTAACATTATAATTTTTCTGTCAATGTATAGAAACATTTATGTTTTTTCCCAAACGCCACCAGAAACATTTATCCAACAGGAATTTGTGCGGTTGCGTTTGAAATTATATCAAAACTCCAGGATGATTTGACCAATGGAAATGGTCTATCTATCTATCTGTTTATCAGTCCATAGATCCATCCATCCATCCATCCATCCATCTATCTATATGTGTGTGTGTGTGTGTGTGTGTGTGTGTGTGAGTAGGCAGATAGATACAAAGAGCACCTAGAACTTGCATATGCAGTTTCGTGTGTTGGATATATGTGTATATTGATGTTCACCACTTTCAATATATAACACATACTGATTGTTGATGATCCACCCAGAAAAAAAGAAAAAAGGCAAATCATTTTGCACGATGTATGTCACCTATGTTCTGCAACTTAAAACACATCCCTGTATCTCTGGATATGTGTGTAATAAGTTAGTGTGTACTTACCTGGAGCTCTCCAGCATTACTTTCTCTTTCCACATCATATCTGACAGTGAAGATTCCATCCACGGCGCTCTCTGTGCAGTTGGGACATTTGCGTTGTTGCTGGAGGGTGGGCTTAAACACCATATGTGCTTTCTCTTTAGCGTGTGTGATTTTAATAAGGTCTTTGAAATGTTCTCCCAGCGTGTTGGGTGTCTCCACAAACTTAATTCCTTTAGGTTCAAAGATATATACATTCACCTGAGAAAAAATATACACAATGCAGTTCTTATCTCACATCATATGTGAAGAAGGCCACAGTAAATTACCCCAGGTTTTGAAGTATTCAGCAAACAGCATCCACAACCATCTTCCTACTATTTTATGGCATGGACCTCCACAAGACATCTGAAGGTGGGCTGTAGTATATGGCACCAAGACATTAGCAGTAAATCCTAAGTCCTTTAAATTGTGAGGTGGGATCTTCCACGGATTGGACTAGTTTGTCCAGCACATCCCACAGAAGCTTGATTGGATTTAGAGTTGGAGAATTCTGAAGCCAACTCCTTTGCCATGTTCTTTAAACCATTCCTTAACAGTTTCTAGGGGCAATATGTAGGTGCTGTTGCCTCAGAAAAGGGCCATTAGTAATTGCTAGGAGTGCCAGGACCCAGCGTTTCCCAAATTCATGATCCAGAGCATCAGACTGCCCCAACTGTCTTGTATTCTTACCACAGTGCATGCTAGTGCCACCTCTTCCCCAGGTCAGCATGGGTACTCTGACCGGTCTGTGGCCAAGTAGCCCCAGTGTTTGTGTTACGGAAGCTATGGGTTCAGGCCACTCTCCCAGTTGCAAATTTAATGGCTGTCCTTCCGTGGACCACTTTTACTCAGTCATCTAGCATCACAGTCTGGCTGTTTTTAATGTAGCTCAGTTCCCTACCATTTGCCCATTTTTCCTTCAAAAACTGACTGACATTTTATAATATGTTATAATTAGTCAAAAAGACACTGGTCTTTAATGAAAATGGAACTTTCTTGTAGTTATATTTGGAAACCTATGGAAGAATCATACAACAGCATTGTTTACAAACCTCAATAACATATTGTGAGATGTCTGTGTGTGTGTGGTTGTGTGTGTCTCTGACCTGCAGCTGTGGTACCAGGCGTCCAGGCTGTATGTGCAGAGTATGTGTGTATGAGCCCAGTTTACGCTGCATCATTTCCTGATAGTGCAACTCAAACTCCACCTGACTGCCCGGTGGAACGTGAACTTCTGTCTTAAACGTCTCCATATCCTGAGAGTTAGTCCTGTAATATATGGGTTTCGTGGGAGTGGATAGATGAACAGATGAGTGGATGGATGAACAGGTGAATGAATAAATGTGTAAATGCACAGATCAATAGATTAATTAATACATGGGTGGATGGATTAATACGTGTATGCCGGGGTGGTCAGATGGGTGGATCTATTGGTGAGTGGATGTATGGATATATGGACAGACGGAGCCATTAAAAATACTGGATTGAGTTTATTTGATTGAAATGTGTACATAATTCTCATGTCAATTAATTGTAGCTACATTGACATTAATATATGAAGTTAATTCAGCAGCCCTTAATGGGGTTGCATGAGGTGTGTATGGACTTGGCCTGGTGGATGCTGGGTAATACCTGACGATTCCTGCAGCTTTCCCACGGGCTCTGGCCTGAGCATACAGGTTTCGAGCCACTGTCTTCTCTTTCACCGAGCCGATAAAAGTAATTCCATTCACATTCCTGATGAAAACCAACAGACAGAGAGAAAGCCTGTGTGTATGTGTTTGTAGTTGTAGACAAATTACCAGAAGGATTTACTTCACATGAACCTCCTAATGATACAGTAAATCTTTAGTGAATGATACAGTTTAATAACACCTTTAGTGTTTTTATGTGTGTATTTTACATGGTGAAGTTGGTGATGAAGGCTCGTTTTGGAATCTGCACGTTGAAGCCGATGCTTTGGGCGTCAGGGCCTGAATTCACTACTGAGCTCCTCACAGTCGTGTGAGCAAAACGTGAGGTGATCCTGCTTTCCACCTTGTAGCTCTTCACTGTGATATCACCATCTATTGCCTACACACACACACACACACACACACACACACACACACACACACACACACACACACACACACAATATATTAAAACATTGATCATTGATAAACATTGATAAAACATTGTTCATTTGAATGAATGATAGTAATTAATTAATTAATTAATTAAAGTTAATTATTATCTCAGTCAGAACATCCACTTTTTACATATACAAAAATATACAAAAAAATACATCACATTTTTCCATCCATTTGTTAATGTAGGGAATCTGAAATGGCTTTGTACTCCATATGTAGTGCACAAGTTATTACCAGTTATTTATTGATATTATAGTTTATTTGGATGTGAGTAACTATGAGAAAAGAACTGCTGGGTTAAAATGATTGTAGAGGGAATAAAGGACTGTTCAAGTTTAGCACTAAGTTGGTAGGAGACATAGATGCATTTAAGGTAAGTCCAATATTGCTTAGGGCCCTGGGAAGACTAGGATTAAATGTAACATAATCTCAAATGTAAAATGTTTTAAATCAGCATAAAAAGTACAAACTAAAACCACTAGGGCAAGCTGCTGTTCACTCACTAATGACGTACGCTAGAAACTAAAAATGAGCAAGGTTCTAAAAATACATAGCTGAACCTCTAATATTGATTAAAGGAGTCCAAAAAACAAGACACCACAACACCTTGGCTGCTGTCTGGGGCCCCGTTGTAATTTGGTAAAACAACATAAAGCCTCACAATTTACTAATTAAAATGACCCCTGCTTCACCATTTTGCTGTAAAAGTAGGTCTTTTAACTGTGAAACATTAGAGCAGAAGTCAATAACCGCTGTGCCTCTCCGGCCTCTGCAAACACGGCCATCGATTTTTGTGGATTAGTGGAAAAACAGAGAGTGCAACAGAAAAAAAGGTTAAACAACAAGACAGCTACCTTAAAGTCCTCTTCCTCCTCACTGGTCACTAGGCTCCTCTGAAAAACAACCAAAAACACCAGCTTTCATAAGCTTTTGCACTATAGTGCTCAGTGACAGTGTGTGCAAAATATTCCAAAAGAAAAAAGTTCTGCAGCACTGGAATAAGAAATAAATACAAAAATATTGAAATGTGTCCAGAATGATCAAAAGAATTTTAAATGATTCTAAAATCAAGGCCGAATCTTATACAATCCAAATCAAATCAAGGCCAAATCTTATGAAGACTTCACACAATGAAGTTTATACATTTAACATCTACAGTGCCTAATATTTCAAAGGGGTTTTTTTTAATGTCAGCAGCTGTTCAGACATTTCAGTTCCTACATAACTTACACAAAAGCCTCAAGATAACTAGAGGTATATAATCACAGAAATCTCACTATACACATACACATTTTATTTCAAAACAAAGTAGCATGATCTACAAACAATACAAAAAACACACCCTTTGTATAAAGTCAAAGGGACACACGCGGAAGAGAGCAAAGTTGGGAAAAGGACGTTTTGGTGATTTTTAAATCTGTTACCATGTTTTAAACATGCATTTCTTATTCTGTTAATTAGTACAGTATTATATGTTTGCAGTCTAATGCAAAAGTTCATTCTCCCTGGTAGAATTATAGATTTAGTTGATCTAAGTCGAAACAAGTTCATGTGCTTTAGAGACAACACACTTCTGCACATTTTAATACACAAATCCTGCTCATTTGCAAAATGGAGAAATATGATGGCACAGTTTATGTATATTTTCATCACTTTTACATAAAGTGATAAAACACAAAACAGCATCTGTTCAATATTTGTGAAAAATAGAAAATCAAGCAATAAAGACTGCATCACACAGTGTTGTAAGTGACATTTTCACAGGGTTGCGACTGACCTTTGTCTGACATTCAAGTCTTTCTGATTAAATACACCCTCAATCATGTTTGCTGCATATCAGAAAAACGTTCTAAGAAGAGATTTCCATTGTTATAGTAGCATTATTTGTAAACAAATTAAAGTACTAAGGGGCAGCATTTATCCATGTATGGTCTACTGACTGTAAAGGGCTTCTGATATGCTAACAAATTTGATGTCTTACCTTGAATCTGTAACTATCGAGATGATCCACATGATCTGACTAGTAAAAAAAAATGAAAAGAAAAATGTATTAATCATAAATTTAACCACTTATAACTGTAGGTCTGTATGGTCCAGTTTTTATTTCTAAAACATGTTCTATATCATTGAGGAACAATTTGTTGTTCTCTAAAGAGCCATCCTTTGATAAGTTCTATCAATAACCACCAAACATGCGTTTTACCTCAAAAATAAGTTTTTATTTTAAGACCACATACAACATTCATACTTGCTTCATAGTAATAGTACAGACAACTAAATGTGGTTACTGAACTATAATGATTAATAACTGAATAGCAATTCATCTAAAGCAAACAGACTTTCTTACCAGATCACTTTCCCACTGTCCATCAATGATAAATTCAAAAGCCCAGCTCTGGGACAGCAACAGAGCGACCGGCAGCAGTGCTGAGAGCTTCATGGTGCTGGAAAGATGAGAAATCCTTCCAGCAAAATGTAAAATGTCCAGCAGAGCACACACCATGCACTGCTGATTGATGAGGCCAAATTATCAGGCACTAGACCCCAGCCCTCTGAGCCTCGTCAATATTTGTTGTGCTCCACATAACCCAGACAGAGGAAAAAACTCAAAGTGTGGGTGAAACCTTTGAAACTTGACCCTTGGAATGCATGTGCAAACAGTACACATGCAGAAAATTGAGCGTCTGATCACTTTCTATCTCAGAAAAGTGCCATAAAGAAATAAAGGAATGCATAAAGAGGGGACTTTAGCTGATTAGTGGAATGACTTTTAAATTCAGTGCTTGGACTTGAATCTTTCTAAGTGATAATCATCAAGCTACTTTTGTCAGTAAGGTGGCTTTTGCCAGTGATAGAATCGTCTAGACCAGTAGTCACCAACCCTTATCTTGGATGTCCTGGAGTTCCAACCAGTGTCTTATGTGTTGCCTCCTTTACCCAACAATCATTAATCTGATCCAGCCAGTCAAGCATGTCTGAAAAAGTATTTAGATGTATTTAGATTGTTGGAACTACAATATATATTCTACCGATGTAACAGTATGTGGAGGAGATCCCTCCAGTAATATTTACAGACAGATTTGTTTGGTCTGTACTGAAGGAGTAAAACTTCAGGAAAGTCTCTTATGAGTATTACAAATGTAGCGTTAAGATAGAGCATAGAAAAATATTTTGCCACAGAATGTGAACATATGCCACTGCTGGATTGGTATAATGGCTACATAACATCTGTATCATAATTAGAATTATGTGATCTAAGTAGTAATTGGATAAACAAAGGCTATTTCCAAAGTATACTGCGATGTTTTATGTTAAATATTGCTATTTAGTGATATGATTTTGACAAGTTATAGAAAAGCATTAGCAAAAAGTTTAGTAAATATTTTTGTCCAAATTAAACCCAGTATCTTCATCTTTGTAGTGTTTTTAATTAATGCATTCAATTACATTATTTGAAAATACTATCTGTTGTCTGTATTGTATCACAATATTATGATACAAACATCTCCTGGGGAGGTGGGCCATGAGATACTGGCATTGGTATTAGTCCTGCTACTGCAGTCATAGATCACCAATCCAGTGCCAATATCAACAGTATAGCACAACTTGGATGAATGCAAAACTCCCACATTCCCATTCAGTTGCGATTGGAAATACCCTGTCCCTGTGCGGCAGGGATTTAATAGTGTAAGAGGTTCAAGACCCATCCAACTCTGGTCTAAACCCTGTTTGGGAGGAAAGGTCTGGGCATGTTTCTGGGAGCCTGAAAGCTGACACATGGATGCTCTGGTTCCAGAGAAAGCTATCCCGACTCCGACAGAGAAACTGCAGGCCACTGCAGTTATAAACTACTACCACTAGGGGGGGTATGTTTCCCTTTTTGCCCTTTTTCGGCTTCTTGTTTTTTCATCTGTAATTAGTGTGCCATTTTCAATCCTGTGTGTTCTTTCAGCTATGTAAGAACTGCATCTATAACAAGCACATGCTGCTAATATGCAGTATATACAAAACATATACAATCCAACAGTGACTAAACTACGTCTGCTTCCCACTGGTTTTAAAAATCCTATGAATGGATTATTGACATTTGTCTATATATTATTAAACATTAATTTTAATCCACAATCTATGTGCAGTTGCTCTCAGCCCAGACTAAAATCAGACGGTCCACTTACTGCTGCTCTATTTGGCTCCCAATGTGCCTGAACTATTAAGAACAAGGGGTTAAGAGGTTAGTGCAAAAATGTGGACCAACTGATGGTCCCGAAGGACTGGATTTAAAGACACTTGCCAAGAGGGAAAAATATCAGTTAATTCTTTTTCTGAGACTATTTACTCCTTACTAGGGTTGCAGATACCCAGAGCCTATCCCGTGGTCTATGAGCATGAGACAAGGACTCACCCTGAGCGAGTCCACCACGCACACACACACACACACACACACACACACACACACACACACACACACACACCAGGGTCAGGATTCTAATCCCCAACGCTGGAGGTGTGCTGTCCACTGTGCCTCCACTGGAAAACTAAAATCAGTAAAGTCCAAATAAAACTTCTAAGCAATACAGATCAGGAATACAAAGAAACTTGAATGAGCCCAAATCCTACATTGTTCTTGATAATTGTTCACTTATGATGTGTCTGTGGTTTTAACAAAAACTCATGTATGACTTCTATGACTCCTGCAAGGAACTTCACTCATAAAGAAGTCCAGGTTGAAACATTCCAGAACTAAACTTTGGGAGCCTATATAGGCAGATAGGTTTAAAAATATGTTAGTTTTCATAACATCCCTAAAACAATGCATTTCAAATGGAAATGGAAATGGAATTGCAGATGTGGTTTCACACATGGGTTTTTGGACTGTGGTGAAGACAAATCTTTTTATTCCAAAAACTGTACATAAAGTGTTTTTTTTTATATATAATGTGAGACATTTAATGCTGAGCAGCTTTTCTTTGCTATTTTAAAATGTATGATTACATTTGATCAAAAAAAATCAATGATAGAACTCACTGACAAATTTGACAGCTTAGAAAATGGTGGTGGCACCTTCTGCTCCTTTAATATTCGATATCACATTGATTTGTTTTTATTTGATAAGATAAACGTAATTTTTACACTTTTTTTTACAGTATTTATTTAGCAACTTTTCATAAAAATGTATTTTGGTGTTTGGTGATTCAATTTCTTATTTGCTGTTATTCAATTATAAGATATAATTATTTCTTACAATTATTATATATATTTATTTGTATTAATTAGATATGCCAAAATTGAACCACTTTACAGCGTAATCTGCATTTTAGTTTTTGCAGGCTGTGTTGCCTGTGAAGTCCTACATGCTTGCTTGTGAGTTTTTAAGGTGGCCACCAGAGGTCCCTTACTCTCCATTTAAAAAGACATTTTCGTTGGTTGTTCATTGTGTGCACCTGGCTTTAGCGTCTGTTGTGTCAGTTTTGGTGTCAGTTAGTTGTTTTTCCCTGCTTTTTTGTTATTTGTAAAGTCTTCATTTACCCAATAAAGTAATATAAAATATGGTAATGGTGAGATTGTACCTGTCCCGAGAGTGCAGACAGTGCTCTGTGCATCATATATAAATATAAGTAAAATAAAATGTGCAATGGCTAAAAAAACGTATACAAACAGTATAACCAGTATAGCCAGTATAGCCAGTGTGAACAGTGTGAAAGTATAAAACACTATAAAACAAGTGAAAACAGCGGTTTGAGCATTATACACAATCCAGCATCTGCCTGGATCTCTTACCAGCCCTTTGTTGTATTTGTTGTAGGTGCTAAGGGTGTCCAGATGTAGATGCTGTTGCTCTGTGAAATATAGAAGAGCCAAACTGGCTGTACAAAACAAGGCAGCTGATATAAAAGGATTCAAAATACTTAAACAAGTAACACCATCATTCTCCACCAAACACCATTATTCTTACTTCACTGTCTAGTGAACATCATTCCACAGCAAACACCATCATTCTCCAACAACAAACATCATTATAATGAGTCAATCTACTTCACTGTTCACTGAACATCAACAAACAGTTCTCCAGCAAGCATAGCATTACATTCTCCAAAAAATATAATCAGTCTCTTCCACCATTGTCATTCTCCTTCAAACATCATCACTCTCCAGCAAGTCAGCATAATCAGCATAATTCTCCATCAAACGTCATCATTCTCCATCATTTCTAACAAATGCCACCATCCTCTAACAAATGCCAACAAGTTTCACACTGAAGTTACTTTTGCACGCATTTTCCTCATTAATAAAATCTATTACATCAACAGGGATATTGCTCAAACTAAGTAAAAGAGAACTGTGTTCATGTGATACAGATTTGTATTTGAATAACACACATTTGAATAACAGTCACTAACAAGCAGCTATTTTCCCCAAAAACTTCATATTTCTCAACGTTTGTGCTCAGTTCAGCAGAACAATGCTATGATTAGGTGTCAATAACTGTTCATTGCTTAACTTTACTTGTTTCCTTAAGTGAAAGGAAAGGTTTGGTGAAAGGTCTTTAGCCCTCTATACACGTTAACCCCTTCCTACAACCCTGGGGGCTAAGCCCGCCTTGTCCTTTAAGCCTAGTGACGTAGATTTGAGACGCCTTCCGGATATACTGAAATTATTTCGCACACAGCAACATGTGAAAAGCCTCACTATGCTATATGAATTTATTTTTTTTACATAATAATCTATTTCACATGCATTTCATATGTGCGTGAGTCAGTTTCACCTGTATCTGTATGAGCATTTCATGTGTGTGTGTGAGTCCTTTTCACCTGTATGTGTATACATGTTTCATATGTGGATGTGTGTGTGTTTCAAATGTGTTTGTGTAACAAAAGTCTGAAATATTTCCTAAACGGCCCCCCTTAACAGTCCATCTATGGTACAGTATATAGACAAACTGTTGATTGTAGGCCAATTATAACAGAATATTAGTCCTACCTATGTATTGACTGTTGGTAAAGAAAGGTCACTTGTAAGCAAATGAGTACACTGAGCATGAAGTGTTCACTGTACCAGAGACAAGCTGTGTTTGTTACTGTGTCTTTAAAATGTAAATAATCTCTTCTCTGATTGGCTACCCTGCATTTTATGTCATTCAAGAAACAGGAACCATTCCCTATAACTTTTGCATGAATGGACAAGTCTAGTTACAGTAAAAAAAATATACTGTATGGAAAAGGAGCAGGTGATTGTGACATCACAAAAACAGTGAATTCAAAACAGGCTGTATTTGCTACTTAGTTTCCACATGTGACAAGGAGTTTAAAATTTCAGTATAAGTCGTTCCTGCACAGAAGTGTGTGAAGAGTCTTCAAAAAAGTAAACTTGGCACTGAAAGATGCTTGTTATAGTAACTGTAAACAAATACTGCAAAGCAAACAATAATAACCCAGTTATATCACAAATAAACTACATGAAACATTATTAACTAACTCAGATTTGAATAAAATAGTGGATCTGTGCTACCTTTGTGCCATAGATTAATTACACATTAATCTATACTGTAAAGATTTGTAAAAAAAAAAAAAAAAAATTATTTTAGAAAATACCAGAAACGGAACTCCCAGCACTCAGACCCTGAAGAACACAGGCTGAGTTGAGACACAGCCCGTTTATCCATGTGAGCAGGGCTTGGCTGGGTAGGTGGGTGGGTCGCTGGCAGTTTTTGCTTTTCAGCTCAGCTTCAAGTCCACTGCGCTCCAGTGCAGCTCGTGCACAAACACCCACTAACACGGAGGTCTCGCTCCAAAGTTGGAGACACTTTCTATCATGCTGTTGATGGTGTTAGCCTTGTGTCTGGGCCAGGTATCTAATTTGGCTCTCAGTGAGGATGCTGATGTCGAGTTTGCAGAGATTGAGGACTTCGCGCTCTCAGCTATGGACTTATCCACGGTGCGTCGAACGGCACTGACTTCACAGCGTTATACCGGACCATATATTTTATCCCTGCTTTGTCTTCTTCTTGCAGGCTCCTCGGAGAGTCGCGCGTCAAGTCAGAACGCTTCTGACCAAGGTGAGCATCGGTGCGTTCGCTTTTTGCGCACTAACTGATCTCGACTAACTGATCTTACTGCCCTCAGTCTACCTCTAAAGACTTGCGTCTGTCATAACTGTCACTTTATTATAGTCTTGCTCATTTTGCACCATATTTTTATAGTTTATATATTATATGTATAATTGTATTTTTGTATTTTTAACATTCTGTTTTTAATGTTACGTGTTTGCACCTGGGGTTTGAGAGTAACGTAATTTCAGTTCTCTGTATGTTCGGTACATATGTCAGAATTGACAATAAAGTGGACTTTGGCTTTGACTTGACTTTGATTTGCGCACGTTTGAATAAAGCAGTCATCAGTGTACCGTAGCATCGTATATCCTAGAATTAGAAACCCTAACACCATAGACCCTAGTGTACTATACTCTAGCAGTGTAGATCCTAGTATCATATACCGTAGCAGAGTAGATTCTAATGTTATATACCATAGCAGTGTAGATCTTAATGTTATATACCCTAGCAGTGTAGATTCTAATGTTACATACCCTAGCAGTGTAGATCCTAGTATCATATACCCTAGCAGAGTAGATTCTAATGTTATATACCCTAGCAGTGTAGATCCTAGTATCATATACCCTAGCAGTGTAGATTCTAATGTTATATACCCTAGCAGTGTAGATCCTAGTATCATATACCCTAGCAGTGTAGATTCTAATGTTATATACCCTAGCAGTGTAGATC
>JBBJLR010056512.1:0-11527 GCA_037577145.1 Brachypetersius gabonensis
CACACACACAAACACACACACACACACACACACACACACATACACACACACACACGCGCACACACACACACACACACACACACAAACACGCACACACACACACACACACGCACACACACAAACACACACACATACACACGTATCCAGTCTGACACACATCTTTATCTCTCTCTCTTTCTCTCTCACTCTCTCTCTTTCTCTCTTTCACTACCAAATGGGTCCGCCAACCCTAAGAAATGTCAACTTTTATTGTCACCATCAAACACTTTGCTTGATCACTTTTGTTTCAGACATTTCATTCAGAAGACAATGCTGCCTTCAAAATGGATTAGTCTGAACACTCAGTTCCAAGTTTTAGTCAAACACTCAATTGACACAGTTTTTGTGTTCTGCATCATTTACTTCTCCAAAGTGTTTGAACTCCTACTGCTATCAGTGTATATTAAAATACTGCAGGTTTTTCCACAATCATCTGTGTTCTAAACAACACATGTGCTACTATAAATTCTACTGTACTATGAAATGCTCTGAAAAGTGTACAATTTGGGGCAATTTCATTTAGCGACCACTTTAAATTCGCCAAATATTTGGTTATAGTAGTGCTCATAAAAAAACAGATTTCTATAATTTACAGTCCAAGTAATGTTCTATAACGAACATTTTTAAGAGCATATAGGGCAATACACATTTGCCAAATGATTAAAGACATTCTTGCAAATATGCATTGAAATTTACATTTTAAGTAAAACTTCAGGTACTATAAAATACAGTTTAGTGAAAAAGTTAAGCAGAGGTAGGACAAGTTATAAGAATAAGGATGCTGTTTATTGCTTGTCTTCTGTTGTCTGTCCTGTTTGTCTACATCTACCCAGCTGAACACAGCCTAAAAGAATGTGTGATATGTTAATCAGACTGCTATTCAGTTCATCTTTAGTGGTCACTGTTTTAAGAAAAGTGTAATTCTGATTCTCAGGGTGGGCAAGTTTTGGAGAGTATCTCATCCATGTTTGCTTTTCTTTTCTCATTTGCAGGTGCTGAGGGCAACATTCAAATCATGTAGCTCCTTTTTTATGCCTTGGTAAGAATATTAAATCTGGCTGTGTGTGAGTGTGTTTTTGACTATTTAGGGGAAGCAAAGCCCCCAGGATGGCACACATGGCTTTTCTTATTGAAAAAAAGAAGAAGAAGCATAAACAGCAGGCGCATGAACAGCCCCATTTCCTAACTTTCCACTCCTTCTCATTGGTCGCCCCCTACTGTTTAAATTCTTATACTGCACCCTTATGATTCAATTATTAATCTTAAGCATATTCAGTAAGCACTCTGAGACTAATACGTAAAAATCTGAAATCTACAAGACTGCACTACTTCTGTGCAATACTTCTGTGAAAACTCCTTCTTACACTTCCTTGGTTCATAAGGTAGACATCCTAAAGCTTTTTATTCAGTCACCATATAGACCACAACGAAAACTTACAGTTACTCTTACAGTATACTTACTTAGTTACTCTTACATTACTCGTACCTTAAAATATGCTTAAAGCAAAATGACACTCAAATTCGTTTTAGTAGTTTTCTTTGCCCTTTTAAACAGAAATGTCATATATGAAAAGATACACAATGTTATGCTTATGCTGATATATTTTAAAAAGGTGTCATTTTATATTAATTATTTAATATGTGAGGACATATGTTTTCAATTCCTTGGAAAATTCTTTGTTTTCCTTGCTTTGCCCTATGCATTCCCACCCATTGACTCTAGTCAAAATAAAGACTAATCCTGGCCTTTTCCTGTTATATTTGTTTTAAAACCTCGTTCTCTGTGCACCCCCTTCCATCCTCTCCACACTTCCTCTCACCTTGTCCTGCCCAAAGCCATGTTCATTTTCTTTAGGGACAAAAGTTCATCCCATGGAAGCCCAAGGAATTTTCCAGCAGTGGGTTTTTTGGGGGACTCCCTGCTCTGTGGCCCCTGACAGGGTGACATCCTGCATGCTGAACTTTATGACTTCAAAGCGTTCATCCCCCAAGGGGGGTTCTACACAACTGTGCATTATAAAGCCAATCTTCTTTCCCTCGACTTTCTTAAAGGCGAATATGATTGACCCCTCAGCCATTTAGGTTTTGGGAAGGGGGCAGTTTAAGGCCTTACACCCTCTACTGGCCAACAGTGAAAATGCTTTATCAAGTTAATTACCTTTATATTTATATTTATGCAGATTATAATTGTAATTTTAATAAAAGCCTACATTTTATTTTTAATCCATGGATGTAAGATGAAGTGGAAATATTTTCCTACGCATAATCCATGGCCTATATTCCGCTGGTGCCGGAGTTTTCCTCAAACTCTGATGCAGTAATACCCAGAGGGGAGTGTAGTATTTGGTGTTGGCCACTGGTTAAGCATTATGGACCCTGCTTCCCACAGATCTTTGTTCAGTCATTTATCTCAGTCTCCTACCACAGCTTGACCTTTTGGAGGGCTAGAGCTACTCCCTCCCTGTCCACAAAGCAAAACTATCACCTGGGATGTCACATCGTAACAACTACTCTGTCTCTGAACAATATACAGCCACAGGCTTAAACAAAACAGAAACACAAAAGGTTAATTATTTTTAAGCATGGGACATATGGCTGGTTATGAAAATACGATAAAATCTTCTTAAGTGAAAGTACATTGGCCAACATAGGCCCAAAGTCCAATAAAATTCAATAATAAAATGGACTGTCCAATAAATGTCAACAATAAAAAGAACCATAAGCAAGCAGTGTAAGATACCAGGCCAAAAATAGACTGTTCAATAAAGATCAAAATGAAAGGTGACCTGAAATGATATAGATCACCAGATCAAAAAAATATGCGGGCCCACCAGTGTGCCACTGACAATGATGGATGTGGCGCATGTGTGAAAAGGACGACAAACAGACATCACCTCATTTCCACAATGTGTGTGTGTGTGAGGAGACACAGGAGGGGCAAGCCACTCACTTTTTTGTCTTCTCTTCAAGAGCGCCATAAAACAAGGCTGCTTAATTGGTGCTCTATAAAATTAGCATTTGCAAACGCAGTAGATTTCCTCTGTGCTCTGCGGCTGTTGTCTGAGTGGACGACCTTTATTCACCAGCAAAACACTCACACTTTCTGTTTTTGTGCCTCAGTTTTATTGAGCGGAATGACTGTACCTTCTCTCTTTCACTCCTCCCTCTGTTTAGTCACGCTTCGTTCCGACCCGTTTTTAAACGCTCTCTCTCTGGCTGAGCCATGACCTCTATGACCCGTACATGCGGGTAATGATTAGCACCAACACTGCCCATCAAACGTGTAAGGACACCAAATTTCTTCACTGTTAATTTTATTAAAAAAAAATGATTGGGCAGGTTTTGTTAGTAGAAAGCAGCTAGGTGCCAATGCTTGGGATGTATGTAGCTTTAGCAGTTAGCTTCATGTTCATCAAAGCTTGTTCCATGGGTTTTAAATAATAATCTTATATCTAACTTTTTTATACAGTCATTTTTTATTTACCTTTTAGCTTGTCAATCCTTTTATGCTTGTTATGTTTGTAAATCACATTGAATCACATTTGTGTGTGATAATAGGCCATACAAATAAAAGTGACTTTGAATCTGACTTTAATCAACCAAAAAAGAAAGATTTAGTTTCCCAGAATGCTCAACAATTTTTACTGCTAAACCTAAAAAGCACTGTATGCACCCACTGTTAGTTGTAATTGCTCACTTATATCAATTTTAAGGCACTACTAAACATTTCACTCAGAAATGATGAGATGCATTGTTGAACCTGTAATCTAAACTGAACTATTGCCCTTCTTTTCCATCCTGTGATTTCTCAGTGTGTCTGTTCTTTTCTCTCTCTCCAGATGGATAAAGAGCTGTTAGCTTCTGACTTTACCTTTGTCTTTACGATCCCCCATAAACCTGTATTCATATTTAATTCTTCCAACAGCTCAGCAGACTGCAGGCACTAATGACCTAGAGCAACAAAGCAACAGACACACACACACACATACTAGCTCAGAGCTTTGGCATATTAAAATCGTTAATAATCGTTATTGTCTTATTTTATATTTCACAAATAAAATGACACACACATACTAGCTCAGAGCTTTGGCATATTGAAATTGTTAATAATTGTTAGAAGTTTATTCTGGATATTATTCTTTAGGATGTTATTATGTGTTGAAAACATGATTCTATACCTAGGTAGTAAAAATGCACACACACGTGCACACATGCGTGCGCGCGCACACACACACACACACACACACACACACACACACACACACACACACACACTGTACTTTCCTCTCTCACTTAGAATTTGTAAACACATGAATACTCTCTGTTTTGCTTTCTTTCTATTGATATGGTCACACTTCTGAACAGTTGTCTTTTCAGTGTAGCATAGCTACCATTGCTTGGGCCTACACACTCGATTGCTTTCTCTCTCTCTGTTCCTCTCTCATTCTTTCTTTCTTTCTTTCTTACTCTCTGTCTCTTTCTTTCATTCTCTCTCTCTCTCTCTCTCTCTCTCTCTCTCTCTCTCTCTCTCTCTCTCTCTCTCTCTCTTTCTCTCCTGTTCTCTATGGTTAAACAAGACTCATTTATTCTGGAGTAAATCTGTCTTTCTGTCACTTGGACACGAGCGCCATTCAGGGCCTTTTGTCTCAGCCTCTTAGCTCTGCTTGTGTTCTCTTGCCATGACAACCACCAGGCACACACATACACACAGTCCAGGTCCCATCTGTGACTGGCCATGAGCCATGTGTCTATCATTCAAAAGTTTGTAATTGCTGTTTTCATTAATCCACTACTGTGATTGTGGAACTGTAACCAACAATACTGCAATGTTAGATTTCAAAACATTTGCAGGAAGCTACTAATGATGTAATACAAAATGAAGTAATACAAAAATGCATGACTGATCTTGTATATATATTATATATATATTCATTATGAGCGTGGCATCATTATATTAAATAGATTTAACAGTTACAGCTTGTAATTTATGATTCCCATATATATATGTGAGGGTGTATATAAGGAAACTTTGTTTAGTTTGAAGAGTGAATGCATAATTTAAAATTCAAAATAACTAACAATGAATTTTAAAACATCTATTAAAAAAAAAGTCAATGATTACTAATGAAATGAATTTCACACTCTTGGTCAGTGGTGTATTTGTGGGGTGAACAGAGTTAATAAAGGCCACTCGAAGTCGTTCTATTGTTTTTGGCACTGTGCCAGAGTGTTCTGTCACCCACTTGTTGACCCAGAGGTCATGGTGCAGAAAGCAGCCTGCCATGGTGGCCACTGTACCACTGCCTCGTTCTGTAATGATTAACGACAGACGTGTGTGTGTGTGTGTGCGTGTGTCTGTTTGTATGTGGGGGCGAGTAGGTGGATGATTTAAATGTGATCTGAGGCACTGATGGCATTTGGCTTAAATTGCCTTAAAGAAGTGAAGCCTCCTACACCTCCAGAGTCTTCTTCTTACATTTGTGTTAAACTATGTTTAGAGGTATGATGTTTGGTCTCAATAGGGATACAAATATATTATAGAATTAACAAAGAACAATTGTGCAATTACATTTAATTATAATGTTAATGGCTTATAAAGAAAAATTACAATAATAAAAATAAAGTTTAGCCGAATAAATGGAATGAATGGACTGTTTAAACTAGTTATTTATGATTCTATGACTTTCACTGTAAATTCGTCTTTCCTTGCAGCACAGACCTGCCATAGTTATAGTCATAGTTATAGCATATCATCACTGCCAGAACAAACGTTCATGCCCCCCAAAAAGTAAAAAAAATACTTTTATTTTGTTAACGCAACAAATTCAAATTAGGTAAAAAAAAATTTAAAAAAAGTACCGAACACTACTACAAATTCTTTTCTATTACAGCTAGGCTTTCAGTTCTGGCCATATATTTCCTGGTCATAAACTAAACATGAACTTTTAAGCTGAACCATTATTTCATTTTTTTTTACATGATTCTTATTAATAATTTATATTTACATTACTTCCATTTTGAGTTGTGTCTATATGCCACACCAAATAAAAGAAATGTTCCAAAATGTCTTGGAAAAATAATGTTAAAAGAATAGAAGGAATGTTAGTTGGAATGTTCTTCTTTCAGCTATACCCCTTAATTCTGTATTTAAGATACAAGGCTGCTGATATATTTGAGCTTCTAATAAGTAGTTTTACAGAAACTCTCAGTATGGAGACTCTCTTTCTTTCTGGCTGAAACCTGTTTAGACTGCTCTACAGTAAGTGACGAAAGGCCTAGACTGATTTTCTTTCTCATAAAATTAGTCCCAGTGTTTGTAAATCAGAGTGTATTTTCTTGGTTTATTCCTCTTTTTCTAATAACCATCTTAATCAAGCATGTATGGTTCAGCTCCTCACGGCTAGACCACTCTCAAAAACTATGAGTAGATAGTTACACTTCTTTATTAAGAATTATTAATAAGAGTATTAATACAATACTTTCCAAGTTCAAAAGCAACAATCATGATGACTCTGTTCAAGTAAATGAACTAAAAGCTACAAACCTTTACTTCTCTTTAGTGGCTTCCCATAAGTCCCATTAGTGGATTCCCATAATCTTTAGGCCTTCAGTGCAGGTCTGGAAGGCTCTGAAGGCACTTCATTGATGAATAAAGAAAGAAAACATAATATTGGGCAAGTTTAACACAGCTGATCTGTTTAAGTGTCAAAAAGCCACTTTGAATTCTAATGAAGAGATCAAGTCTCGGTTTCTTTTGTATGGATGTTCACATGTGCTCACAGACGCACACACACACGCACGCGCGCGCACACACACACACACACACACACACAGACACACACACACACACAGCAATGACACAGTGACAGAAGTGTTACAAACACACAGATGGTCACGGTTACAAAGAAGGGGCACACTTTATAAAGGTCATACAAAAGAAAAAAGGAGAGAGAGAGGAGAGAGACTGAGAGAGAGAGAGAGAGAGCTGTTCTATTTGAGTGTTCTGACAATAGTTCGACCTTCTCCTTTATTCTCTTCTTGTTTAACGAGCAGAGCAGGAGCAACAGTATGAGAGAGAGAAAAAGAGACAGAGCATCTTATCTTGTGTAGGACAGAAATATTTTCTATTGTCTGCTTTCTTCTTGACCAAGATGCTACTAGAATTATTAATGGTTTTACAATTGTTAGGAGTTTCACACAAAAAAAGTACAAATAATCTATCTATCTATCTATCTATCTATCTATCTATCTATCTATCTATCTATCTATCTATATATATATATATATGTGTGTGTGTGTGTGTGTGTGTGTGTGTGTGTGTGTGTGTGTGCGTGTGAGTGTGTGTGTATGTATATATTGGCTACAATGAAACTTATCAATGTTTATAATATTTATAATCACTTTATCAAAGAAGCACAAGGCCCCCATTTCCTGGCTGCATTTGGATTTTAGATACAATTGAAAACACACACCACATATTCAGAATAAAGGACAATCTAGCATTGTGTGTTCTGCCTATGTTACATTTTCAACATGCCTATTCAAAATACAACTATTGTTCAATCTTTTAGTGCAAAAAAATAATCTAAACATTAAAATAAAAAAAACAAATTACTTGAATACTTATTGAACTCGAACACTTTGAATGAACACATTTTGCAAAACTTATAATTTAAATAGTTGATATTTTATCCTTTCAAGGCTGAGGTGATTCTAATGAGGAAATTAGGCACTGATATTTTTAACACATATTTTCTTTATTGCTGTCTTTAATACATTAGCAAGTTCCTCTTGCCACAAAAAGAATGCTTAACGTTTTAATACGTTTTCTCATTTTCAGAAACCATAAAGTGATGCCAATGAAATGTAGGGCTGTACAACAATAACTCTGAACGTGTACGGGTGAAAGAAATCACTTTCTGCATTCAAATAAAAGCTCCACCCCCTCCACCCGTGCCCCCTCCTGTTTCTCCTCCATCCTAGTTTGTTCTGTGATTTATGATGTTGCAGACACTTGAATAAAGGTTTTATAACAGACAACCTGCTGGCACACTTTTCACTCTGCTCTCTCTCTCTTTCTTCATCCTCTCTATCTCACTCTGTCTGTTAGGGAAAGTGATTGAGCTCATTAGTGATGGCTGTAAAGCACTTGGGGCAATTCTGTGTGTGCTTGTCCTGCTGTACTTAAAGTAATGCCACTATTTTAGCTGGCCATGGGTTAATAAATCACAGAGTGCTTTTATTGAGCTCAGTTACACACACACACTCACACACACACACACACACACACACACACACACATCAGAATCAGAATCAGAATCAGAGAACTTTATTTATCCCGGAGGAAATTGTTCACATCACGACACACAAGACAGAACAATACAGAATAAAATACCTGAATAGATATAATAGAAATATACTCAGACTAGAAGTATTAATAAAAAAAATATATAGTACAACTTAATAAAAAAAGTATACCAAGAGGAGAATGTAGTTTAAGTTAAAATGAAATCACACTGTACAATAAATAGAATAGACAGTTACGTCTAAGTACCTCTATGTGTTTGTACACACATGCACAAACACACATATGCCACATGTTCACTACAAATGCCCAGAATTATCCAGACAATTCTATCCAGAAATTTGAGCTACATTGAGAAACATACATGTTAACACTGGTGTTTGCATATGATCTCCATTTAAAGCTTTGACCAACTGAATAAAGCTCCCCAGCACTGGCCTACGCAGCAGTGGAACTGCACTCTCTGGAGTGATGGAAATTTTGAAATAAATTAAATGTGTTGTGTTTGTAATCCAGAACTAATCATGTAATATCAGTATCTGACCTCACGGCTACAATCAAATGCTCACAGCAATTTCACAACATCTAAAGCCTTCCCAGAGGAGTAGAAGTTCCTGCTGTAGAAAACTTCACCTCTTGAGTTCAAGATTTCATCCACCATTGAGTTCAAGAGAAATACTGCAGTGTCTACAAACTTTTGGACATATAATATGTACACACTAGGGCATTAACACAAAAGTCGACTATAGAGGCACGAGTCGACGCCCCCTGAGAGAAGTCGACTAGTCGTGTGGTTTTTTCCTCTCTGCCCTCGCTTGTGTAGGCAATGCAGTCTCTGCCTCTGATTGGCGTTCCTTGGTTTAACCAATTATTATAGTCCCTTCATAAAAGGGGCGGTTCCGTTGGCGGGAGATCAGAGACATGCAGCAGAGAAGATAGACACACATCACGTGAGTGGAGATACTGCTCATCACTTGTGAGTCATTAATGCCCTAGTACACACACACACACACACACACACACACGAACACACACACACACATTGTTCATGCTCCTCTTATCAAGTTTCCACAATATAAAAAAACATTGATTTGCATTAGTAAATGGTATATTGGTATACATAAGTGAAATAAAAATAAAAAAATATGTGTAATTAATCATCACTGTCTGAATAAAATCTCATATTGTAATGTTAGCAACATGAGGAATGAATAAGCCAAATTGCATCAGCATCTGATCATTTTTAGTATATGTAAGATGTAAGCACTAAAAAGGAAATTTCATTGAATTACATGTCAAGTGCTAGCACATTTAAATGAAACAATGTTGTTCCTGCTAAAAAAAAAACCAAACGATCGTGTTGATGTTTATTTGTGTGCAAATACTGGACACACTTATACCTAGTGAAAACCATGATTGTACAATCATTTAAAAACTGTAACAGCACTACTGCATTACTAAAGCTAAATTATAACGATTGTTATTTAAATTCATTAGTGCGTTGGTAGTGAATCTCTTGAACCTTTTCATTAACAAACTTTTGATTTGGACTCTTCAGAATTTTTTTGTTTCAGCAGAAGGCTTTCTTTTCACTTTCCATCACAACAGGCTTGCATTCATTTTAAAAAGGCTTTAGAGGGTCTTTTAATAACGGAATAGGTGGAGTAACAGCCTAGTTACTATGTAGTGGGCAATACATTAAAAGAAAAGTGTTGTGAGAAGCACTGAAGGAGATTATCTCTGTGAAAAAGGTTCTGAACCCCAAACACTGTTTGTTCATGTTCTAAACTGGGATTATAGAGGGAAGGCTGAAGAGGATCTTCTTACTGATCCTCCAAATAATTATCTTTATTGGGGTCCGTGTATGTGCATGTTTGTGTTTTGCTTTGTTTGATAACTAAATCCCCCCTGTCCCAAAGGCTACATGAACATTCTTGGGTTGTGGTGATGGGGGATTTGATCACTTTCCATGAAAAAAATTGACCTCACCTCCACCCCAGTTTTTGTTTTTTACGCAATCCCCACAGCTGTTCTCTCATATTAAGCTTGCATTGCACTACATATCAATTACATTTTTAAATTTTACCATATTCTTTGCTCACCTTCTAAACATAGCATCAACCCCTGTTCTAATCCCAACACTATCTCAATGATAATAGGCAGATTTTCTATGCTGTTAATTCTTCTTAGTATGCTTTACTACAAAGGTATGTTTACATATACTCATTTAAGAACAGTTTCAGATTTAAATCATAGAATTGAAGTTTGCAGAACAGATATTTTTAAACTTTCATTACTGCTATTAGAACAAAAATCTCCACAACGTTAACTTTATAGGAGAATGGAGAATCATTAATACCTTTCCATGTACTTTTTTTTGGCATTTCCAGTGACGCATTCACCATACAACGTAAAAGACAGCTGGTGGGATAAATGAAGATAAGGGCTTTTATTCCAACAGTGACCATTTGCTAATTTACTTCTTCAGTTGCAAAAAACTGAAGTTGTTTTCCCAACAGATTAAACAGATGTTTTTCCCAACATGTTAAAATGTTTTCACTATTGTTTGTGTATTTATTTTTATATTTTGTTAATAATTTATCTGGAATGGATGATTTAGGCATGGAGTTCTCAAACATCAGACTTAAACTTAAGCGTTAAGCTACAGCTACATGCCCAAAATGGGAGTATCTGCTAATGTGGGTGGTTGGATGTGTTTGGTCAGTTCTAATCCTTGGCGATCTTTTGAGTCTGCAAACATATGACTCTCATTTTCTGCTTACCTGAACACTTCGACTCACTTCAAACCTTTAGAGCCCTCACAAGCACACTCACACACACATCCATGCACACATGCAGTGAAGCTGAATGCGGAGGTCCCTACGCACAGCAGTGAGATGAAAGTTAAACACTTTAATGCTAGGTTAAAGACAGAGGGATTAGCTTAAACATGGATGGAGGAACAGATACTCTTTCATGCATTGAAGATCCTTTAATCTTCACTCTCTTTTTTTCACCCCTATCACTCACTGTGTGGCCTGTAGCAAGAGTACACACATGAATAAGAATGAGGATCTCAACTCATCCTCATGCATTTATTGAGTACTCAAATCACACACACACACACACACACACACACACACACACACACACACACACACACACACACACACACACACACAC
>JBBJLR010056523.1:0-11526 GCA_037577145.1 Brachypetersius gabonensis
ATATATATATGAGAGTACTCTGAGCCTCTTATCCCTGCACACACTTTTTTCCTAGGGAATAAGCCTTCTACAGGTAAGGGGTTAGTAACCCATAGCACCAGGATCTGAGATGCTCTCCTGGGTTGTCCTGCTGGACAGGTAAACCTGCAGGAGCCACACAAGTGACTGCATTATGGGACTCTCATCAACAGCATCCAGACAGCCCATTCTGCTGTGGCACCTCTTACACTGAAAGGCATTAAACAGTAGAGAATTGTACAAAAAAAGACTAATCGGGGGGAAATGCAATTTGTTTTGTCCCCTCCCCTTCTATGTGTGTAATGCAGATGGGAGTGGGGTTCTTTCTTTTTCTCTCATTCTCATTTCCGTTAAGGGCTCATTTGATTTTCAGCTGAGATGAAAACAAGTAAGTTATGAAATGCACCTGCACACAAATTACAAATGGTGAAATTTGCACTTCTCAGAGACAACCTTTTCCCACCAAATGCCTCATTCCAACAACTCATTCCATTCAGCTCCCAGCCTTTAATTTTCCTTTAGCCTTCGCCTGCAGCCGTTTGCTGTGGAATGTGCTTTGGTGGAAGACTGGAAGTAGAACCTCTCCATTGTTGGTGATGACCAACAAGCCTGAATGCCAGTTAGTCTGAAACATATTTTTATCATTGTGTTAAGGGGTATCTTGCAATATATAGTGCTGTCTGTAGGTAAATGAACAGTTAAGGCACATTTTGTTGTTTTGGCTCTTTAGCACCTTGGATTTAAAGCCCGTTCAGAACTGTGATTGAGGTTAATGTGCAGAGTAAGAGTGCGCATTTATACACACCGTCGTATGCAGAAGTTTGTTCAGTCCTGGTCAAATAGCTCATTAGCTTTATAAAAACTGACTATGGATGTGGCATGTGAAGTTTGCTGCTGCTTTTCCTCAACATGAGGTCTAAAGAAGTGTGAATGACCGTTAAACAGAACAGAATCAGATTAAAGCTTAGAAACAAGGTTTTAAGGATCTCTATCAGTCCTTTGGATACATTAAGCCAGAGCAAGGGCTGATCTTAACAGCAAAGATCTGTCAGCTCACAGACCACCTCAGTAGGGAATGTCCAAAGAACACTTTCAATCAGGAAGAACTGTCAGAAATGTAAATGTATGAAAGACAGCCGTGAAAAGAATACACCTGTGAGACCTCAGAGTATTCGGTACAAGCAGCAAACCACAAGCTGCAAATCTTTCACAGAAGCAGAAGCAGAAAGGGCTGCTTATACTTGCTAAGAGCTGCGTGAAAAAGGCCTGTAGAGTTCTGAGACTTTCTCTTTAGAACAAGCAAGATCAAAATGAACCATGATCGTCAGCTGCAAGATGAAAGAATTCTTGAGTTATACAGAAGGGTTTTAATTCTTTGTTTAAATCAAATGCTTCAGCACTTGGATGACGCTTCATATTGTAGTTGGGCATTTTGACATTACCCTCAATATACTGCAAAAACAGCTTGTGGTGTTTTTCAGGGCCCATAATTTAAACTGTTAATGAAAAAATATATATAAAAAAAGTAATATTCTTGCATATTCATGTCGGTGAATGGAACTGGCAAGCATTTTACTTACTAAAGAATGAATGCAAAGTGTGGGAATCAGGCAGGAAGTGCAAATAGCTGCTTTACAAAATTGGCATAGTATCACCAGAGAAAATGCCCAGCATTTGGTGGTGCTTATTGGTCATAGACTTCAGGCAGTAATCATCTGGCATCTAACACCAGAATTAAATACTTAAATTCGGATAAGACTATGTTTTAAATCAGGGCTGTGTTTCATTCAACTTAACTTTCACAAGCCATTTTCCCTTTTGGCAAACAAGTCTATTGTTTAAAAAAAAGCTTTAAAGAAGTAGGGGAAACCCCTATTTACTTTCAGTTAGGCCTATCATAATTATGCAATGAGCTGATAATTATTTGAGATTATTGCTATTACTTAAGCTGACTGTGATCTGTTTCACACATACTACAACGGACCCAATGTGAATAATTAAACTGTAGATATAAATGTAAAGTTCATGGGACGCGCCACACTAGGCCCTGTCGATAGTTATTACAAATGTTAGCATATATACCTGAACTTATTCTTGTACTCTCAAGCGAAATTTCCATGCTTTGCTTGATTGTGAATGAATTAGTAAAATTGTATTTGCATTTATGCACAAATGTCAGCAGCTCGTTAATTCATGTACTTTGGTAGTTTAAAAAAAACAATTTTACGGCAGTAAATTGTCAGCTAAAATGTAATTGGCTACTTTTAATGCAAGTTATTGTAACAAAATGTTATTCCTTTTTTTTAATTATTTCAATTGGTTCTTTTATATCGAAACTTTCATACGTTTTCAAATTAGGTAAAATTAATGCATTTAAAAAAGTTGTTTTTTTTCCTGACAGTGGTGAAATTGTATGTAATGATAAGTCTGCATAAATAAGTTTTATGAACTCCTGCATTAATGAAGTTAATGAGCCCATGCTTTATTAAAGTGAGTTGGTTCACATTTAATAAAGTTAATGAGCCTGTGGTTCCTGAGTGGTTTGACAGATCTAAGAAGGTCCATGTATTTTGAACTGGTCTTTTAAAACGGTCTAAAATATTCAGTAAACGACATCATCTGCATTTCGCTGTCAGCTCCTGCATATTGGTAGTCCTGGAGGTCCGCTGCCCTGCACATATTGGTGTCTTGTCTGCTCCCAACGCGTCTGACCCAACTAATCAGCTCAGCAATCTCTTAATGAGTGAAGGTTGATGTGTTAACAAAGGGAAAGCTCTGAAATGTGCCTGGCAGGGGTTTGGAAAACATAGTTCTTCACCAAAGTAAACAAAAACAAATTTACATGATAAATGAATTGATCACTAACTGTTCAGTAATAATTAAGTATTGAGCATTATATTTAACGCTGAAAGCGTTGTTTGCATGTCACTAAATGAGATTGTAGCTGATCTATCCAGTGTCACACTAGACCCAAATTGACCTAAATTGCCACTGTTCAGTTGCTTGCAGAACACGCTGTACCCTGGAGAGGAAAACTTTTGAATAAGTGTTTTTAGTTTTGTTCTTGGAATGATGCTGCTTATGTATGACCTATGAGATTTAAACTGAAGGCTGCAGCTGAGCTAGTGCTGCATCTGCGTTCTGAAACACCACCTAATAAGGACATTTGTGTAAATTTTCTTTTAATCATAATTTGTATTCACTTCTTGTAATGAACCATAGTGTTGCTGCTTGTTTATTACTACAGTCTAATCATTTATTTAAACGGCATCATAAAAGAACCGCAGTTTATTCTGCTTATTGGCTGAATTGAACATATGAGAAATGTGCTAAAAACAAATGGTACATTTTGAATTTAGTTTTTTTTTTCTAATATATTAAACTCGGCAAATAAATAGAAATTGTGTGTTAAATTCCACACTGACGTTTGTCTCCTGCAGAGGATGTCATTTTGATTTAGGAAATCAACAAAGCATGTCATTTGACCAGGGGTGTTCAAACTTTATATACATATAAAGGGTAAAGGGCTTTTGGGTTTTTTTGCTGCCCTATTATTAGATTCTGTGCATGCAATAAAGGCAAACTTCTTTGGCCTTTCTATGAATAGCACACAACTAATTCACATGCTGTTCTGTAATGCTTACATATACGTCCAAAAGGACTTCGTTTTTTGTTTTAAAGTATGCATGGGGGTGCAGTTACCACACCATTAACCTTACGTGACTTTGATCTGCAGAGACTTTTTTCTTTGTGTGTGTGTTCTAGTGTAAAATCACAGTGTAGTTCTCTTATGTATAGATTGTTTTGTGACTTAATTTTCTTTTATTCAGATTTCCTACTTCACAGACGTTCATTAAAAATGTCCATAACACCACAGACTGTAAATCTGTAAGTACTTTGGTGAGTACAGCTCTTGCTCGGGCAGCAGGAGAACACAGTTGTTGTTTTGGACTGCCTCCATACTGTTTCTCACGTCGCATCTTTTTTTTCTTTTCTTTAAAACACAAAAAAGGTGTAAAGGTGGCGATGCATGAACTGAATCCTGAGTGATATGGGCCTGCGATGGCTGAGAATTCTGTTAATCTGTTTATCTGTAGTTTTATGCACCGGCGCTGGCGACTCAAATCCAGACCATTGCTTTTCTATCCTCCAATTGATGGTGAAGCACAAAAAAAAAAAAGCATAAGTTGCTCCTTTTTTTTTTTTTTTAACTCCCCTGTCATCAGTTCTATAAAAGGAAAACGGTCTTCTTCATGCCTGAAGGAAGTAAGAACTCATTGCTGGTTTGGTGTGCTGTTTCTCTGCTCTTGATATTTGATCACGAGGTGGATTTTCGGCCCATCGCCCTTTTTACCAACCCCATCCCAGAGCTCACCCAAATGTGTCAACAAAAAAATGAAACGCGGAAGTAGCTGCTATTTGAGTCAAGTGTTTGAACATTTCTCAGTCAGCATGTGGGTATGTGGTCATGATATGGAATTTCTTCCTTGTGAAAACCCTTGTTTCTCTTAACTGGCCGGCCAAGTGTTGTGAAGGGTTTTTTTTTCTTTCTTTTTTTTTTTAAATGGGCATTCTTAACCTGGCATTACCTTTTAGCTCTATAGTCAAACTGCTCATACCTGCTTCAAGTCACAGTATAACTTTGAAAGGTTTTGTTCAACAGTTTTTGTTTGCCGCTCCATACAGCCTGGCATCAACAGGGCAGAGGCCTCATCTAGTCTTTATAATGCTTATGGACGTCACTGCCATTACACCCACCAATAAAACGAACCCACAATGCGACGTAATGGTAAACTTTCTACAGTGTAGAGAGACCCGTAGATGTGTATGTGGATGTGTTAAATGTGCCGCCGGTGAGAGTCTTCTGTTTGTGAGTGTGTATTTATATGCATCTGATATGTACTGCAGACAAATAATAAATAGTGTCTATGCCGTATTACTATAGTTTGTCGGTCTGTTCTTCTAGTAGAGTTTTTTTTTTTTCCCCCAGTTTATCGCTCATTTACTGTATAAGGAAATGTCTTCTGTGGGTCAGCTGACCTTAAACCATCCAAATCCATCATGACTGCTGCTGCTGTGACTTGTGTTTTCCACTAGAGGGAGTGGCCTGGGCTCTTATTTCTTCTTAATTTCTGAGACATTTTCTATCTTTAGGACCTTTTGCTTTTGAAGTTCCTGTCTGTTGATTTCAGGGACCAGTTGCAAGCGAAGTGCTGAAGAGTTTACATTAAGACTGTGTGAACGAAATGTCTGTGTGTTGCAGGGAACATAATTTTGATAGCTGGATGCTAAACTGTTCTATGACTGCCATATTGTTGGACTGCCTTTTTGACCTAGGGCTTTGTTTCCTGGGTCAGACTTGTCTGATCAGGCCCTGAAGATCACATTTTCCAGTCAGCAAAAAGGTAAGGTCTCCCTCTCTCCGACGCGCATATTAAACTACTGAAGCAGTGTAAGGGAACGTTTTAGAGACAGTACATAACTCCATCATGGAAAACCCAGTTTCACTCCATCCACTCATTTGAATCGCTTATCCTGTTAATCAGTGTTACTCAGTTTTGCTGTAGAGTTTTATGTCCGTACAGTCCATATAAGAAAATTAAGCAAAATCAACATTCCAAATTATTTTATGACATCACGAAAACTTGAATTTTGTACTTACTTTGTAAGTAAATATGGCCTGGGCAAAAGTAATTTTTTGTTTTTGTTGTCCCAGGATGTGTTAAAAAAAATACAATCGAGAAACCTGACCATCATCTCCAAAATAACAGCTTCACAGGAGAAGCTTTTCAGTTAATGTGATTTTTATTACAGGTCATTTTTGACTAATGGTCTGTTCATTGTGACCCTAGTGTGAAGAACATCTTATAAACCAAAAGTTACACTGTATGCATGTGTCTGTGTATATACCTCATGCTATATAATGTCTGTTATGTCAATTTACATTAACAGCAACGTTGTATCTGGTATATACCTGTAAAGTTTACTGGATTTGATTTCTGTATACAGTTTTATTACAACTGTGTTGCAAAATCTCATGGACATTTCAGAGGCACATTTCACTCGTTCACGCTAGAATAAGGTACACAGAGACCAGACTGTTTCAGCTAAAATATCTAAATAAATTTATTCTGCACCGAGAAAATATTGCTGCACATTTTCTTTCACATTTAAAGTGTTTTCCTTTAAGTGATTTGAAGGATGTGTTTTGAAAATCCAGACTGACCAGTTAAGAAAGAGGTGTGTGTGTCAGTCTTAAAGGGGTAGAAACAAAAATAAAGGGAAGCTAGATAGTCACTGAATTATGAGTTAGGTTTTTGGGGCCTAAACACAACACAAATGTCACAAATGGAAATAAATGAACAAAATGTAGTACAAAAAATTCCCCAAATTTTTCCATGGTACTCAGTAAAGTAAAAAAAATGAGAACTCACATTAGCAAAGTACCTTGACACATTACAACAATTAAAACTACTGATTGCTGAAGTGAATACCTGATTATCTTGTTACAATGGCAATGGTCTGAAAAGGCAGCAAATGAACAGTGATTTCTTGAAGTTAATGTGTTGGAAGCAGGAAAAATGGGCGAGCGAAAGGATCTGAGGGACTTTAAGGACCAAATTGTGATTACTTGACAGCTGGAGAGCTTCTTCAAACCAGGATTTGTGGTATGTTCTCAGTATTCAGTGTACAGTAACTATCAAAAGTGGTCCAAGAAAGGAGAACAGGGCCGTGGGCACCCAAGGCCCACCGATGCACATTGGAAGCGAAGGCTTGCCTGTCTGGTCCGATCCCACAGAAAAGCTTGTGAAGCACAAATTGCTGGAAAAGGTTCATGCTGGGTACAAAAGAAATGTGTCACATGGAACACAAGCATGGCAGCTTGCTGCATGTAGGGCTATCCATGCTGACTCCTGTTCCTCGTCTTCGATGGGGACATGACAAAAACAGAACTGAACCATGGATCAAGGGGAAAGGGTGACCTAGTCTGATAAATCATGTTTTATTTTACAACTTGTGAACGACTGGGTGTGTGTGTGCCACTTAACTGTGGAATAGATGGCCCTAAGATGCACCATGAGTAGATGGCAAGCCGGAGAAGGCAGTGTGGGCAACTTCTGCTGGGAAGCATTGGAGTCTGACCCCACCCAATTTACAGGACCTAAAGGATCTGCTGCTCATGTATTGGTTCCGTATTCCACAGCACACCTTCAGAGGTCTTGTGGAGTCCATGTCTTTACAGAATTTGGCTGCAGGAGCTAATATTATTAAACAGGAGCAAATTTATTTTTGAGCTCAATCCAATGTATTACATCAGGAAAAGCACTGCAGATGGGACTGCTACTGGGAAACCCCTTATGAAAATGAAATTCAGTGTATTATATAATATAGCATAAGTTCTTTATTACTTTTTGGGATACTGCTTTACACTAATTAAAAAAAAATCAATCTAAGCACAAACCATGGTTCGAATTATGGGGGATACTGGGGGTTACTGTACCCACCGATCAAGACCCAGACCCCCCACCCCCCACCCAAAAAGAGATCAAAAATAGCATGGGGGGAGGTCTTAACCGTGTCATGAAGGCAGCACCCCCCAGTTATGGAGGGGTAATTCACACTCTGGCACAAACTACAATCATCAGCTGCATTCACTGGCATTCATTAATCAACACTGAACACAGAAACAGGGCACATACTTTTAAGATTTTTACACACTCATGAAGACGGGCATTTTTGCTGTTCTGTGTGGTTACACTGAGAGACAGATAACAGTCATGACTGCAGGAGATCTGTGCTTCTTCATATTCACATGTCCACCATTTTGTTGTCAGTCACTGTGTAACTGGTCTGACAGCAGTATCTGTTTGCAGAGTTAGTTCCACTTCCTTGCAATGTGAATTTATTTGTAGTTATAATTTAACTTTTATTTTATGTTCTCTCAGATGAATGTCTAAAATGAGGCTAACAATTCTGACATGAAAGCACTATAGCATTTACAACAATATAATACAAATAAAGCCATTTTCTTGACATATCTAGTTGATTTGTTCAGTGATGTGCCATTATTACGTGACAGTTTTGGTTGTTGTAAACAAGCCATTTTTTAACTAGAGACTATTTTTGAGCGCAAAAACTACTGTTTTGTCTTTGAATTCACCTCTAGTTCTTTCTTTCAGATTTGTAGATAAGAGGCCTTAGGGTCACTTTATAGTCAACAAGTTTTTGTTGTAAATACACACAAGGTACCTGTACTTTGAAGTGAATATCTTTTGAGGTAGGCCGTTTGTTTCGGCTGCCATGCTGCTCTTTAGCTAAGTTGCCTCTGCAGTCTCCTCTGAGTGCTGTGCCAGGGCCTGCATGTAAGGAAGGAAGCACTACACTTGAACGGGCGGCTTGCTTGTCAATCATCTGACCACAATATATACTCTACTGAAAAGTGGAAAGAAGTAGAGCACATGAGCACTGTTTCAGGTGTGGGGAGAGTATTAACTCTGTTGATTGTGCAATGGCTTACCATTGACTTACGAATTGCCTTCTCTGAAACAAAGTCGCTTTTTCAAGCGGTGCCACATCTGTCAGCTGCTGGCTGTGATTCTTGCAGCATAAAGAAGACGGCATTTACTCGAACCACATCAAAATAGCCAGGAGACTTATTTAAAGTCCTTAAAGGGGAATTCAACTGATTTGTCAAAATGTTGGGGTGATTAAATTAAATTCATTTGTAAATGAAGTCATTCAAAGTGGTTTAATGGAAAAAAAATGTAATTTAAGGAAAATTACTTGTCAGAATTGTTAACAGTGGTAATGGCAGGTTTGCCCCTAAAAGCTCCCATGTATACTGTTATCACTTGAAATAGCTATGAATATGCTGCCGATGAAACATTGTTTTTAGAAATGTTTTGGCCTAAAATCTATCTTTTTTTTTTATTTACTTATACGTGTGTTGTACATATGAGGTTATGCAAAGGAAAATAATACAGAAATGTAGAAGATATGAAGATTTTAAATGTTTTTGAATAGTAAATACAAATGTGTAGAAACTGTGGAATTCTTCTTTAACCTTTCAGACATGAAGGGTCTATACACTGACTGTAAATTTCTCACTTTTATAACCACACAAGGTACATATAGTTTCATTTTAGCTCAACAATGAATAGTAAAATGAATAAGAAGTCTGGGTGACTCTTAGGTTCGAAATGTGTACCATTTGTAATTAAATATACACCAGTTATACATCAGTGAATCAGGAATATTGGTGAAATGATCAATTATTGTTTGTTTTATTATATGTTAAATATTTTTTTATAATTCTGTTGATTTGGAGTTACAGGAAAAAGCTAAATAAGTGTAGGCCAACACACAAATATGTCCTTCCACATTAAAGGCATGAACAGGACAACATGTGGCCTTGTGCTCCATTATTCGGTTATTTACAACTTAGGCCTCAGTCAATTGTAACATATGCAGTGGCGTAAATTATATCTACATCTCAACCTGAGGAGACTTGCTCGGCTTATTTTGTGACTTCAGTTTCACATAAATGAAGACGCGCGTGCAAAGATTTTGCCATGGAGTTAGACATTAGGACACAGCAAAACAATATTGAGCAATTATGCAGAAATAGCAAAAAGTGCACTGTAATCCCAGTGTGCAAGCAGTGCACAGCCTCTGAAATACCAACGAAAGCTCTGCTGCTCACAACACACCCTTAGAAGGATCAAAAGACCCTCACTGATAGTTGATCCAAAGGGCTGAACTCCACATTGGCATTCTCACCAAGTCTGAGCTTAGAATGTCAAAATTTTTTGGGTCCTCAAAATTAAACAAGTCCCCATCCCCCCCCCCTTACACACACAAGGAGATCTGCATAATGTAAACTGAAATTTCATTTCCAGGCACAGATCACCGACACACTCACGGCTAAAAACAGAATAACATGAGAAACAGTTTCCTAATTTAGACAGTTTTTCAGGTTTTTTTTGTTATAATGTTTCAACAAGTACAACTAAAATGGAGCTTATAAATATTTCTGTACTAAAACAAATGACCAGGACCCAACAACTCCTGGCTGCATACACTGTATATCTGCTGTTGTATCATATTAGTCACAGCCGCCCATACACATTTCATATAACGCTAAAAAAAAACACCATGAAAGTGATCCAATATAGACATGGATTGGACTTAACATAATTTATACAATTATACAGAATGTATACAGAATTTATCAAATGAAATTGCATTATGTTTGCTGTGTGCCCGTGATTGTACAATGTTTATTCTACAGAGTGTGTTCATACGTACCTGTATAACGTTTCAAAACCTGAATAAAAGTGTTTCCAATCAAAAACAGTCCAGAAATGCTCTTTAGCAGGCTGAGTTGTGTGAACAGATCGCTGGCACGGCTGGAAAGTTTGTAGAACTGGACGGGAAACCTGGTGGATACAGTCCTGGTGTGTTAGAGCTGGGTGATGCATGTTGAGATGTCTGCATCTCACAGGATTATCCGTTTATTTTAATTTGAAATCGTGAAAAATCTGTTATTTCAGCTTCTGCTCTCTGAATGAAAGTGAGTTTCAGTCTTATCGGACCGGTGCAACCAGGAAGAGCTTCACTTCACTAACACGCTGCCAGATCCTGCAAGAGCTTTCAAAAAAAATCCCGCACTACTCGCAATTTTTGTGGTTTTGGCGCTCCTTTTTTTGTGGGATAGCGGCGTTTTTTGAACGACGGCGCCAAAACTGGAAAAGCCAGAGTGATAGGCTGTGTTACACTTTGCACTCGCTTCGACCTAACGGATTTTTTTTTTGCTCACTTCCTCAGCTACGAGCTGCGTTGTACGTCTATTTTTTATTCTCTCTTCTTATGGAGCTCTCACGTAATCATAACGTGCAAAACAACAACCATGTCTTATTATTGTTGTTATTTAAAAAGCAGGTCGTGCTTACTTTCTGCAGGCGCTAAAGCAGAATCGGGCTACAAACCCACACACTCTCATACACACTCTCTCTCTCACACACACATCAGCTGCTCACTCACCACCCTCTCTGCATCTTGCTAGACCTGAACTTCTGAAAGTAATGACTTGCGAATTGGTCATTTGACTCATCCTAAGCCATTTTCGATTCGGAAAATAAGTGTGCAATAATAATATGAGGCGCAGGAGACGTGTGGTCTTTTATAATAAAGCGCGGAGCCTCTACAGCTTTAAGGGTCTGGATCAGACAACTTTACTGATCCAAGAGGGAATTGCTAATGCTACGATTGCACACACACAGACAAGAACAAAAATTACATAAAAAGTCCAAATTTGTTCAGTTAAAGAGGGCTTGGGGCCTGTTCATTCACTCCCATGCTAAACTAAAAGATAGCACTAATGTATGTCGCTGTTGATAAAAGCGTCTGCCAAATGCCGTAAATGTAAACATGTAAATTGGTAAGAGTTTTAGATATACATCTGGCATATGTCGTAGCCAAATATATAATTAACACTATATAAATATA
>JBBJLR010056534.1:0-11526 GCA_037577145.1 Brachypetersius gabonensis
AACACAACATTGAGGATAATATTAGAAAAGGATAATTCATGAATATAACTGGTGTTGGTTATTTTCTGTTTTCTTACTCTTATGCAATATCCATCACCCATATGATGGACATTTGCAAACTCCTCTGCAAGCTCAAGGTACGAAGTATAATTATTAGTCTCTCCCGTAATCGTTGTCTATGTCGATTTTTTTTCAACGTAAAAACACAGTGCATAAGCTGCATTTGGGCACTGAAATAAATTCTCAAAGTTTGGAGAATAACCCGCAAGCAGGAACTGAGTTCGGTCATGTTTGTTTCTGTTTAGTGGGAGTGGCCTGTCACGTATTCTCATGCGGCTCTGGCTGAGCTCCTGTCTAGAGTAAATGCGGGCCGGTTCTCGGCTGGTTCCCAGTTCAGCACCGGTCGAGCACCAACAACAGTGTAGTGGAAAAGGGGTACAAAATAATCTAGGATTCCAGATGATCTGGCTTCTGTGGGATTTAAGTGCACTAACTCTGTACAAACAATGTATTTTGCATTAGACTAACCATGTTTTGATTAAGTGACCTTAATGATAACATCTGTTCAGTGCCTTAACGTTTTTTGTATTAATCAGCAGAACATTAAGATCTAGGTTCAATAGGGCTCATTTAGATAAGCACCAGTCTGACAGGGGAAGGGAGCAAACATAGCAACAGAGATTAGAAACGAAACTGCAGAATAGTCTGTCAAGTAGAATAAAAACGGCAACAGTTAGTCTGCGCAGCAACGAGGTGAATAAAGAAGAAGAAAAGAGAATTGAACTGTGTTGTGTTGTAAATTAGCCGACCAGGATCTCCGGACCCGGGGAAAGGGTGTTGTGGACGGAAGGTCCAAACCCGACACTTCTTATCCAAATGAATGTGCACAGTGCAGTGAAATACCTGCTGTGTGCTGGGATTTATGAATTCCATAAATGTGTTCAATCTTAAGCAACGATTTTTTAAGAATGAGTTAAACAAAGAAACATAGACCATCTCGCACAGTACTTCATTGTTAAAATGTTTTATTACAAGATGTGAGGATTGTATACAGTGCAGCTTTTGCCCCGTGAACACTCCTCAACATGACGCGGCAAATACGGAGCTACTTCAGCCTCGGATTCACATGCTGCCGAATAAGAAGCAGTGAATAAGTGGCCAACTTCAGCCTCTAGAAGAGCCTAAATACTTTTTCAAAGTTTGCAAACACTTGAGGGTCAAATTCTTCTTCTGAAAGAACCGAAATAACTTGGAGAGCCTCAAGAAATTCCTCTGCTTTACACGCCACATATTCAGGGTCAGCATCACCTGCTTCATTATTATTTCTAAAATATCTCTTATCAAGTCGCTTCATCCATGATTGCTAGCGCCGTGTTGGAAAGGACACAGCTTCAGACCAAAATAATCGTTTTAACAAGATCCTGGCGGATTGTTTGTTCCGCCCACTGAGTTTGATGGGTCTGACTGACAGATAAAATAAATTCATGATGTGCGAAACTTGGCAACATGAAATAATAAATGTGTCATTAAATATTTTAAATGGTAAATAAGAACGTCATTAATGAAATGTGGCTTTAATATTTAAAATGGGAAATAAAACAATAATTAATTAAATATGTCATGAATTATTTAAATTTGAAAATAAAAACATAATTAATTGTCATTATTGATTTAAAAAACATTTAAATAATTAAATATGCAATATATAAATATTTAATAACACATTTATGTAATTATTTATCAGTGTATTTCCCATTTTAAATAATTAATGACACATTTAATGATTTATTTAATGACATATTTATATATTTAATATTGGCACTTCTGGCCCTCCATACCTCTTAGCGGAAGTGTACTGAAATAAATATAATGCTTTGGAGGGCACAGCTGTAAAAATATGATGCTCTGAAAAAACATTGTGTGTATATATATATATATATATATATATATATGTATATATTACTAAGATTAACTAATTTATCCACATTTTAAGTTGTTTTGTCTTGAAAAATCTTATTAAAATTAATTTGCTCCATTTCCATTGCTTTTAGGCAACCAGCTGCTTGTAATGAGGAGTAGCTGAAAAAGGTAAATTAGTTCTAAACATCACAGCATTGTTTAGTCTGTGTAAGTTTGGGTCAGGCTGAATATGTGAAAGTGAGCTTCAGTGGAGTTTAGGTGTGGTGAAGCTGGTCCTTACGGAAGATCCCTATTTCCTCTAATGGATGTGAGGACTAAGCCCGTGTTACATTTCCTTTTGAGAGCCCATAAAAGACTCTCCCTCTGTGTTTGCGTGTCACTGGACGTCTGCATGCTCAGCTCTTGCTGTGTTGATGAGAAGCCTAGTAAGCTCTGGCCATTTCTGTGTGTGTGTGTGTGTCTGTGTGTGCGTGTGTGTGTGTGTGTGCGTGTGTGTGTGTGTGTGTTTGTGTAATGGGAGAAAAAACTTCAGAGATTACTGTTTGACACCTTTAGTTAGGGAACATTTTGATTTGTGTTGTTTATCTTTTCCACCTTTTCAACATTTTTACACGTTTATTTACAACAATAATTCATTTCTTCAGGTTGTTTCTGTTACTGTGCCTTTACGGCCTTTACGGCACAGTACACAGGCAGGAAACCCCCATATAACGTATTTTTATAAATTATTTTTATGAACATGGATAATCTTCTAGTGGACTGAATAAATGGGAATATGTAAATTAGTTTCTGTGACATTATAAAAGCTATTAACAGTAAATAATAATTATGTGGCCGTTTTCCGATCTCAGAAATATCGGTTATTTTTTGCGAGTTGACAGGACTTTACTGTGTCTTAAAGAGACAGATCAAGTTAAATGGGAATCTCGCAGTTACAGTTAAATTAATGATATAAATTGAAATCAAACGGCGAAAGTGAAAATAAGCAAAAAAAACATCTATATCCAGTTAAACAACTGTGTTGTAGCAGACTGTGGTGTTGGCTAGAATCTGAATCATGATACTAAGTGCATGACTTGATGAAAATTTAAATAAGGGAAAACGTACTGACACATTTTAGTGCTGAGGAGTGTGTGTATGATTATGAAAATGGGGGACCAGGTTGATGGTGTTCTGGTCAGAAGGCCCAAAGACAAGGCCATTGCTATGGAAGAATAAATTGCCCTGTAATGTTTATATAAGAAGGTACATTTCCTAAACTTACCATTATTAAAAGAAGTTTCTGAGTCAACACCCCCCCCCCCACACACACACACCCACCCACACACACACACACACACCCACACACGGTATTATTAACTCAGCCAGCCTCATCCTCTCCTGTCTCCTCTTTAGCTTTGAACTGTTTTCCGGCCTCCAGTTTTGACTGCTTGCCCCCTGAAGTGGTGTATACTAATAGCAATCAGATGCTTGCACGAAGCACAAACTTACACACACACACACACACACGCACGCACGCACGCACACACACACACACACACACACACATAGATAGATGTTCGTATTTTTGTGTTTGTGTGGTATTTATGTATTTATGCTTAAACAAATGAAAATTTTCACAGACAGATACATGGAATGGCACATAGATAAACGAAAGAAAGCTAGATAGGCAGATAGACAGATAGATAGATAGATAGATAGATAGATAGATAGATAGATAGATAGATAGATAGATAGACAGACAGACAGACAGACAGATAGATAGATAGATATGTATGTATCTATATACATCAGATAGACGTCAGTGATGAGGCCATTGGGTCCTCACAAAGTACATTTACACACAGATGTAGCGCCACACATACCGAGAGAGAGAAAGAGAGAGAGAGAGAGGGCGGGAGGACGACGACGACACACACACACACAGACACACACACACAGACACAGACACACACACACACACACAGACACACACACACACACACACACACACGTTTCATTTGTCAGCCGGAGCAGAGTGAGAGCAGTGTGAGACTCTTAGCAGTTCTGTGCTGCTGCCTCGGCTCGGTGTGTTGGCGAGAGAGGGCGACATGTCTCTAAAGACCCATCCAAGCCCACCCGGAACAGCCCCCAGAGTCCGAGCTCCTGTTCGACCGTGACTCTGCGGACCCCGGGGATGCCTCAGGACACAAGATGCGTCTGTTCGCCGCTCAGCTTCTGCTGATCTCCACAGCAGGTGAGTGGAGAGAAAACCTGACTCAGATACACCTCCAGTCTCTCACACTGCTGGGTGTAAAGGGAGAGGGGTTCGCAGCAGTGCATAGCCATAGCCACCCAGTGCTCTTACTTCAGGAGAAGAACCCCTGAGGTGTGTATATAGGCAATGACTACTAGTCAATAACATTTTTTTTGTTATTATTTTCTAATTTACTGAGGTGTATTTTATTACAAATGATACTATCTGACAATTGATCAAACAGCTTGAGTGAAAAGTAGAACAGAATGTAATTTCTCAGTGTTCCTCTTTTGAAAGTGTGAAACTCCACAAGTCTGTGCAGAAACCTGAACAGATCAGATCGACCCAGGAACTGTCTGAATACACACTGTAGTTTAAAAACTGACCTGTTTTCAAAAATGCTTTGACATGGTCAGTGTCACAGATTTCTTTCAATTTAGTGATTGAAGAATTGTTCAGAATGTTGAATTTTATTTTTATTTTTCTTTGTTTGAAATTTGTCAAAAAAGGAAACAAATTCACCCTTTGGGTCAATATACACATCATCATAGACAGCCATTAAAGTTTTATAATAAGAGAAAGAGCTTAGATATGTTTTCTGGGGATTTGCTGTTGAAATAAACATTACTATTATGTGTTTGTAAGGTATGCACAATAAAATACTTTTTATACTTTGTAGTGATTTAACACTAACTATGAGGAGATTGAGGGAAGAGCAGGAGAGAGAAGATACATCAAATAGTGAGGCTGCAAAAGCAGAACATGGAGGTGAAGTACTTACGGCAAAAAAATCAAGCTGCCCAGGGGCGCAGGCGATGAAGGGTGGTTTATTTCACCAAAAATATTGACCAGGAGCCACCACTGATACATGTATGTGTGTGTGTGTGTGTGTGTGTGTGTATAAAATACATAAAAGTACAACAGCTGTTCACTACTCACCTTCGGCACACCATTATTAGTACATGTACATCAGTTAGAGATGCCAGATGTGTTGATGTACACCTTAACTTGGCCCCACAGTTCTCTATAAACACGAGGAATGCATCTGTAATAAGAACATTTTCTTCTTCTGCAGGTAACCTCCTCTCAGAAGTGCTGGGAGATTGTGGAGAGAAAGCAGAAGTTCTCGAAGAGAGAAACGGCTCGATTTGGTGCTCTTTTCCGACTAGTCTATACTTACATAACCTTACATTTGGTGACACCCCTGGAGACACCGAAAACATCACTTGTACCTGGATTATAAATGCACGGGAGAATCAGAGTGTTTGGATAGATGTTGTTCATTTAGATGAGGACACCAGCCTGCGGATATCATTCAGCAACAAGACAGTCAAAGAGCATGCCAAGGGGACACTGGTTGCAGGCACTGGGAGAACGACTGTGGAGTGGAGTTGGAGAAATTACACCAGAGCTCCAGAATTATACCTCAGTAAGTCTGACAACAGCAAATTCTCAGCATTCATTCAACGCATTCAGCGGATATACTGATCGCAAACCCATGTTCAGCAATCTGAACATTCTCCACAGTATACATGCTCATACCCACACCAACAGGACATTTGACTAGAAGGAGCCAATAAAGTTTTGTATGCATCACTGAAAGGGAGGAAGCTGACACCAGCAGGATCTCAGTAGTAAGGGGTAATTCCAAAGTACAGTGATCCCCCACTTTTTGCAGGGGTTAGGGTTAGGGTTAGGGTTAGGGTTAGAGCACCCACGTGTAGTGAAAAACCGTGTTGTTGAGTTCTAGTAAAAAAAAATGCCAAAGAATGTCTATTTTTATAATGTAATCCCTAAATGTGCCCCCAAATATACACCCAGAACACGTTCATTTCATTCAGTTTAATGTATTACCTTTAATGAAAATGTAAAGGTAAAACCGTACTCACCTTTTCATTTAAATTCCCCGCCGAGATATGCAACTCGGAAGGTTGTGGGACAAAAGTATTGGGACACCGCGGCGGGGTGAAGTTTTCTAAGAATAACCCAGATCTATTCGGGCTAAAAATACAAATGAAGGCTCATTGGAAAGGTTTCCTAGAGTGCACCACGGAGAAATCACGCTCAGGCTTAGAAAAAATATATTTATTGTCACAAAGAAGCAAAAAAAGAGTTCTGAGTAAAACTATGAGGTTTTTTTTGGTTCTCAAAAAAGATCTGTGTGGGACTGGGGGATTACTGTATTTGCTGTTCTAAATGTGTTTTTATAATTACTCAGTTAACTGATTTATTATATATATATAATATATATATATATAAATATATATATAAATAACTGCACTACAACTACAACTAAAAGAGACATTAGATGCTGGCATTAAATCTAATCTAGACCTTGAGTGCTTCAGAGCAGTTCTCAGACATATTGTCCTTGTTTATACACCGTTTGTTTCTAAGTTTCCACATTTGATTTTGAGCATTTCCTTCAGTTCTGGAATTCTTTGCCCTGAGTATTGAAGAAATTCCTGTTTCCTTTCATATCTGTATGTGTTTCAGGATGGAACACGTCAGAGGATGGTCGTGATTTAGCCTGGGTTCCTTACAAGCACTCAGACAGTGACCCTGTATCTCCCTCTCCGGACACTCCAAACGGGGCGACCCGTCCAGCAGACATTTTGGGGTATGACAGTGCGGCGTCCCCTAGTGTGCACACACTTTGGGACCCAAGAGCACAACAGGGTGGAGGTGTGTCTGCGTCAGCCGATAAGAATGGACTCCTCGTTCCACAGGAAGGCACACACAATGGGCAGGAAATGGCTGGAGCTGCAATCTCTGACCTTGCACACAGCGTCACACACTCATGGGCTGAGAGAAACACTCAATCCACTCTCTCCTACACACACGAGAAGAGACATATGGTTACACCCACTTGGCCTTTCTCGAAATCGCCAGCACGCACAATGGCTGGGCGCTATGAGGTCGCCATGGCAACAAGAAAGGATTTGAATAGGGAGACTGACAATGTATATACAGACATGCAGGCCATTGACCCTAACAAGAAAACAGTTACAAAAATGTACCCTGATGGACACAATGACACTCTATTAAATACAGTCTCTGTGGAGACCTCCCAAACTACTGCTTTAGCTTTAAAAACTGTCTCTAAAGAGCAGGCCTCATATAGTGCCACTGAAAGGGACATTACCATGACAACCTCCACTGATGAGAGTGTCTCCTTGGTGACATCCAATCAGCCTCATGCAACTACTCTTGCAGATGCAGTAGAGATGGAAACTGACCAAACCAGTGGCTCTCCAAGAATGACTCAGGCAAACCAAGACCTTTTTGTTCAAACACACACTTCAATTTTTGATGATTCCAACACCATTCCTGATGTTGCCCATGATCTGAACAATGTGTCTACATTTTCATCTCAGAATGCTTCTGAAAGTCCTTTCTTGAGAACCAGAGAGGAGTACACACACACTCCAAACACACAGCCCACCCTAACTCTGCACTCTCTGGGCCCAACTACCAAAGACATCTTACACACTATTCAAAGCGATGCTCAACAAACCAGTTCGACATTCATGCCTAGTATTATGAACCAAACAGGGTCCACAGATACACTTGACTATGACACACACCACACCGCTAATCCTTCAAGTGCCGACTCACCGTCTGTGTCAACAACACCTTCAGAGTTGCCTCTGACCTCCCTCACTTTGGCTTCACCTTCACCAAACACAGTGAGGCAAGGAAGAGAGAGAGAGATGAGTTCAGCGAGCTCCACCCTTTCGTTTGATGTGACCACCCCTTGGGTTAGGCTTACACCGACCCCTGATAGAGTCACAACAGAGGAGTCTCTATATAATACAAGTGAACAAGAATCTGATGGAGCCACATTCACACACAACACTGAAACATCTATATCAGAGACTCAATCATATATACACCAACAACAAAAAACCCTGACGAATACACTTGGTCCTCATGTCTTTCATAAGTATGCCACAGAACCCGACACTGTCTTTCCCCAGTACACAAATAGTCCTCAGACCGAAAGCAGTGGTAATGACATTAGCGTCTCATTAGGTCCCATGATACCTGTTAGCATTTCCCCATCTGCTAGTGGCCAAACTGGATCAATGGAAGTTGCTCATGGGGACACTGACGGCCTCATATGGACTGAAAGGAATGATCCTATGACTCCTACAACTCCTAGTCCTGTAATTAGCCTCAACTCTGTAAACAGCACTGGAGAAGATGGTAGCACCAGCACACCTTCACAGTGGGGTGCAAGTCAGACTCCAGCTGTGGGTACCCCTTTAATGACCACTCCACAGGCCAAAATAGCCCCGACACCAAGCTCACGCCATCTCACCTCAAGCCAGAATGGAGCAGTCCTCCATTCACATGTTCCAACTGAACATCCCAGTACATCGACCCCAGCATCACTGATGAGCACAAATTCTTTTCAGGGTCAGACTGGATCACAGGCACCTTCAGCATGGACCCAAACAACTTCGGTCCATTCTGTCACTCTCAAAACTGACAATGGCTGGTTGCACAAGGGACGAGTTTTCATTGTGGAGGACCAACCGGCTGTTATCAAAGGTAATACTGTGTTGTCACCATTACGTTTACACTGTTAACAGTTTATATCAATGGTTAAATAACCATTCTTTTTAAAATTTGATGAGAAGGATCAATCAAAACACTGATTTCCTTTGGTGAATTGACTAAACACACTGAAATAAATATGTTTTTGATTTTACTTTTTTTTATCATTACAGTTTCAGAAAGGCAATATTATAGATGCCAATGATCTGAAAAGCTGAAAAATGGTTGATAGTAAAAAGCCATTTCTATCTGCAGTGTCTTGTTTTAGTTCCACAAATTTTGTGATATTTTATCCATTAGCGTTTCCTTGTTTTTCAGTGTCAGTAAGATATCATTCTGTTTGTATTTTAGTGGAAACCTTTCAAGTGTTGTTACAAGTTGTGCTGGATGGAAACTCTCCCTCTTATGTGGAACTGGAGGTAAAGTTCATTCTGGGTAATCTTCTTGAAATCGTAGGCATTTTATACATAAAGCAAGTATTAATTCATTTCATTAATTCAGTAAACAAGAACCTACCACTGGAACCTACCATTCGCCAAACAAATTTGCGGGTGTGTGATTCCAAAATTGTTGATGCAAAATTAATGGCGCTCATTTACAAAGACTGAACAACATTTATTTTTAGAAACAACCTATAGTGCGTTATTAGAGCTAGAGACCATCCATATTATAATGGCCCAGTGGAACGAAAATGGCACAGATCTGTGGATTCTACTGGGAATCCTTCACAGCTTGTCTTGGATGTGTGTCTAAATGTAGACTGCTATGGATGTAACACACACTGAATAGTTCTTGATGTTTATGGGCCATTGTTAATCCTCCTTGGTACAGGTGGAGCCAATTCTACACAAAGTAGCAGGGTACCAAAGCCAGCAGGTGACCTGGCACAGGTAAGGCTGAATGTGCAGCTAATTGAAGCCCATGTAGGTACCTGATACCTTTCATTATATTATTTGCTTAAATCTAATTTGACCCATACATTTTCAAGGTGTTAATAATCTTAAATAGACTTGAAGGTTTGCTTATGCAATTTATTCCACTGTATTACATCTATAAAAATGCACAAAAATACATGTGATATTAAAGTTAAATTAGATTTTCTTTGCTTTAATAGCTCATGAATCAAAAGTATTTTTATTGAACCAGCAGCTGTGATGTCAAGCTTGTAAATGTCGCATGAGTGGTTGTCAAATCATGTGCTGTTTGCTCAATCGATTTGTCTATTGATGTTTAGTGGTCCAGTGCTCCAGATGGTGGTTACGTTCCACACAGTGGAGGCTCTCCCCTGGTTGGGTAGGGTGGAATCCCTTTTGCATGAGGCAGGGCTCAGTCCACTTCCCCAAGATGGAGTATTTGTAGGTGGGGTGAGGGTAAAAAACATCACCATAGGAGGTGAGACAACAGGTTGTATAAATTCTCTGTATTAACAAATGTAGCTTGGTTCACTAAATTACACACTACACTTAATACAGTGAATCTGTAATTACTTAAATGAAATTCAGCTCAAAAAAGGCTTTAACCATTTGCATATTGTCATACTGTCCATTGTGTGTTCATGTTTATGTCAATTTCCTTCTCTCAGGCTTGCACAGTGATGTGTGTTCATGGCTATTTATGTGCCCATCTGGATTCCAGTGCGTGTCTGCAGGGGGCAATGCCAGCTGCAGGTCACTTTGTCACTCTGAGTACTGCAAACACCATGGCATCTGTGTCCATCGTCTGGGGCAGCAACCAATCTGCCAGTAAGTGCCATGCTAGAAAAAAACTGAATTTTTGTTACTTCAGACCATGCCTTCCATATTATAAGATAAGAAGATACCGGATGTTTGTAGGAGGAGAGAGAAGAGCTTCTTCATAAACTAGAGGCCAATCCACCCTTTATGATGGACGGAGATAGGGCTGAAAGAGATGGAAGGAGTACATAAAAATCACATAGTGGCAATAGTAAAGTTTTGTGGAAGTAGAATATTGGACTGGGGTCTTCAAGGTTTGGACTAGGTCCTTTAGTTCCAGTGAAGGCTTATGGTAACACTACAGCATAAAAAAGAAATTTTTGACCATTTCATATTTCCAACTTTGTGAAAACAGTTTGGGGAAACCCTTGTAGTATTCTGACATGAATAGTTTTTAAAGACTTGCTTTGGGTTTTGTATGAAGGAGCTCATGTGGTTTGCACGAAACCCTGTCCTCAACCCAACCCAGCACCTTCGAATTGGAATGCTGATTGTGAGCCATCACTATCAACATCAGTACCAGACTTCATAAATGCTTATTTGAATGCATAGGAATGCAATTAGACAGAATCACATTAAAAGCCTTTTCAGAAGCATGAAATCTGGTTTTGGAATGGGATGTCCAAAAAGTGTAATGGGCAGGTGTCCACATATTTCTGGCCAGAGTAGCTATATGTAATAATTCTGGTGATAACTTTGTTTCTTGTAGTTGTTGTTTTAGTGATATAAAGAAAAATATAAAACCAAAAAAAAGTTGGTGGTTAAACATCCCATCCCTGTTCTGTTGATGGTATGTGCACTGTAGGTGTCCTGTGGGTGAGGACTACTGGTTTATGGGCCAGCGCTGTGACCTCCGCATGACCCGACAGCGACTGGTTGGCGTCTGCTTTGGAGTGCTGTTTGCTGCAGCAGCCTTGATGGCCGCCTTGTCTTATCTGGCTGTACGTCGCTTTAAGAACATGCTTATTCAGGCCAAAGTGGACCAAACACGTAGCAGGTATGTCACACACACACACACACACACACACACACACACACACACACACACACACACACACACACACACACACACAC
>JBBJLR010056554.1:0-11526 GCA_037577145.1 Brachypetersius gabonensis
TTAACACTATAAAGGCTACGTTTTTACTCACTTATCGCATGTGATATCGCCATCGCAACACTCAACTACATTATCGCGTATCGCTAGTTTTCCTAATATTGTGCAGCCCTAGTAGTAAATATTTACCATAATGAAGTACGAAGTGAACGCAGTGATATTATTTTAGTCACTTATTTTCAGCAGAACTCACAAACCCATATTCATTACTGGTGTAAGTAACAACATAAAGATATTTATGTTGGGTAGTGAAGGTTTACTATAGTGAAGAAGGAAGTAAAGAGATGATCTAGTTCTTATTTTATCCCTTATTCTCAGGAGACCCTGCACCTCCAAATCCATTACCAGTGTTTACTCGGTTAAACATCCACCACTCAAACTATTGGATATCTTCACAGCACACTGCAGAATTGTGATCTTACAAACTACAAATCTGGCTGGCACTATTATTTTGGCACCACTATTAATTACCCTGCGTCTAATGAGCTGATAAATCTCTTGCTGGTGGAGCTTGTCTTAGCAAGACACTGTTGTGACGAGTGAGAGAGGCTGGGTGTGTAGAGAGAGAGAGAGAGGACGTGAGGATGAAAGTCAAGAGGCATTGGGATGCTGAGTGTGATGTTGCTGACGGCTGCTCTAATTGGAGTGTTGCGGGGTGAATATTTGGAGCCTGTTCATTACCTATGGAGAGCTGGCCAATGTAGAACAGATGAACATTCAACAGTAGAGGGCTTTCCACATCTGTTCACAAAAACTATCGCCTTTAATCATCTGGATATGTTGTCTCGAAAATTGCTGGAACCCACTAATTAAATGTTCCAGTGTCAAAGTCGACAAACATTAGTGGGGGGTCACTGACAATTTATGGTTGTGTTTAGTGTTTTCCCAGTTCCAATATATTTCATAGACACTCGCCGTCACTTTATTGAGAACACCTGCCTTGTCAATGTACTCACTAGCCAATCTCAGTTGGCTATAAACATGCAGTTGTAAAGTTTGGCCCATCTCAGTTACACACACAGCAGACTCAGTCCCCTGAATATTAGGGGGATGGCGGCTTGGGACTGAGTATGATTGAGTATGTGTGTGTGAATCAATGATGAGCCGTGTGAGTGTGGCGTGGTGTGATTGGGTGAGAGTGAATGGGTGTGTGGTTGTAGGCCAACCGATTCCCGGGTGGGTGAATGTGGAGTGAGACTAGTCTCTGTGATAGAACCATATCGCCCTTGTGCTCTCCGGTAGAAAAGAGGGGTTCGTACTGATCCAGAAACTGTATGGTCCAATGTGTCCTTCACTATCGGGGGTTGGGGATGTACTGACTTTGTTGATGGGGCTTAGTTTTGATTTTAACAATAGGACTGGCCAAACAATATTAAATCTATTTGGGATCCAGGCAAAAGCCATTATATCCACTTTAAAAACTTATATTTTCAGCCCCCTCAATTGCTTCCCCATAAATGGGGTTTCCAATCGATCCATGAAATACGGAATTGTTTCTGAAAGATAAAAGACATATTCTGTATTGAACGCACCTCTGGATCTGGGTCTAGTGATAAAATAATTGAGGCTATAGCCTCAGACCCTCTCTATACACAAATAAGCTTCACTATGTTATTATATTGTAGGGCAAAAAGTGACCATTCATTGTACATTCAGACAGCCACTGAATCAGGACCTGATCAGTATGTAGTGCCGCTGATACCCAAGACTATGTTAAGACTAGAACAAATTTGAATCCAAAGAACTCAAGAAATGCAAATGCAAAAAAACCCCAAATGTTAATGTTCAGAATCCTAAAAATACAGTGTAAACACACTTCAGTTCCTTCACAAAAAAAGGTAAACAGTAGGCTAGTGTAAATCCACAGCCACCACCTCGTCCTTCACTGAATTGATTTTGCCTGAAGCCTAGCGTGCTAGCAAGCGCGATCGACATGCAAACCGCTAAGCATTGCATGTGATTAATAGCTTTGATAGCGAAAGCAGAGAGAAAAGGAGTTTGTTTTCTCGAGGATCTCTCATGGGAAGAGAAAATTCAATTATCTCCACACAATTGAGCATAAGGTTCATCTCGCGTGTTGTTTGTATTCCTCCCTTTGCTAGCATTTGCTGTTGAATTAGCATACGATAGCACAAGCCGCATTGAACTCGATCAGTCACAGATTCAAACTGTAACATCCTGTGAGACATTTTAAATCACAGATAAACACACACTTTCATTTATGGCTTTATTTCAACCCTCCATCATACTCCCTTAAAACCTTACAATCTCTCTCTCTCTCTCTCTCTCTCTCTCTCTTTCTCTCTTTCTTTCTCTCTCTCTCTCTTTCTCTCTCTCACACTCTCCATGTTTCTCTGTCTTTAGTCTGTAAAGGCATTCAGTGGGAATAGTGGGAAATAGCTCGAGTGGGAAGTAACCCGAGTTTTCTTTTTTTAAGAAGTTGACATGGCACAGAAATACTGGTACAAGGTGCAAGGTTCAAGATTCATACCAATCCATGCCATTTAGTATCAATTTTATATAATCCACATATACAATCGTGGTATTCTGAAGTGTCTGTTCGTGTGATGAGAACCAGTGGATTTACACAGGTGCACCTATTCAGTTTTCAGGTTTTCCACCATGATAAAATTATAAGAAGTGTTTCTTTCCAATCTGCTTTCTAATAACTCATCAGAGCTAATCTACATATAGAAGTCTCAAGGACACAGTCGCAAAAACAACCTTTTTAACTCTAAGGGATGAAAAAGGTTGGTAAAATGGGCATTTAAAAATGAATTCTGTCTGTTTCTAGTGAATAAAACAATGTTATCCACAACTGTTATAAGTGGAGCTCAGGGAAAACATACAAACAAAAGAACAGTAAGATTCGGGCAGTTGTTCACACTGTGTGCTGTGAAAGATTGGTCACTTTCATATAGGCTCTTTACATGCCATTAATGAAATAGTTGATTAAATTTCCAATACATTCACTGCACTTTGTGTTGCCAGGCTCAAGTCTAAAACGCAGTTCATGTATTAAAGGTGAATGCAATGATGGAATGTGACTGATAAAGAAGACATCTCTCTCTCTCTCTCTCTCACTCTCTCTCTCTCACACACAGACACACACACACACACAAACATACACATCCCAGATGTCTTACCTGGGCGGCACTCAGGGCAGCACTGTCCCTGTTGAGGTACGGCGAGGGTGCCGACGGGGCAGGTGGGACAGTAACGTTGATAACAGGTCACATGACCATCCCGACACTGACACTCGCGACAGGGACCTTCACTCACACTCTCCAGGTTCTGGAAGACACACAGCCATACTCAGCCTGAACATCGTAATCATTTTAACAATGTCCAGCTTCGAGGAATCTGAAAAACCTTCTGAAACGAATTGTCTCACTCCACAAAACTCCTAGTCCAACTTTCTCTTTTTGATATTGAGTGAATTACTGTGTAAAAGTCAGAGACGAAACTTTGGTTAATTTAATTTTCCGTCAAAAGAACCTAGAAGCACAGACGATTATTATTCAGGTTCAGAAAAAAAGCAGACGGTATATTTTAACCAAAAATTATGCAGAAGCCTCTGACACTTTTATAATATTAAATCTACCAGTATTTTATTTGCTCATTCTTTTCTTCTGTGCCCCTTCTGTCACTAAAACTCTTTTGTCTTCCAGTCATTCACACAAGCAGCTACTCACACACACTGCCTTACATTTCTCTCATGTCCATTTAGAGATTTCTGAGATTAGGTAGAAGATACTGCACATGCATAAAATCACAGGGAAAAAAAACTAAAAATCCCCAAACTGGAGCACAAAAGATGATTTTTGCTGAGAAAATTGGAGAAAAAGAGAGAAAACAGGCCTCCAAACAATAGTGCCTGATCAATCACCCAAAACGCTCCCCATTCAATAAACATCACTTATAGCTTTCATCTTTTAGAAAGAAGAAGAAATAAATCCACTCTCGCTCAGATGTTTCTGTAGCCTCGGTACTGTGGGTCTGAAATAATGTGTAATGAGTGACTTACACTAGAGCTCTGAAACTGGATGCCTGAGATGTGGAGGAAAGTTTTATGGGTTGATGAGTGTAAATCTGTAACTGGGATTACTTTGATCATGAAAGCAGATCAAAGAGCATGAATCCCTGCAAACTTCTCTGAGAAACTGAAAGTAAGTCTCCTGGAAAGAATGTAATAAAGATAAAGGTGGTACTCTAAAACATTCAGAATTATATTTAGTTGTTTAGGCATTTGTGCAATTTTCAGTTAAATATGTTTTCTGTTTTTTCTAATGCTAAACATCAATCTTAATCTTAATCTTAATGCTTTAGCAGACCAAGACATGCTTCCAACTTTGTGGGCACAGTTTGGGGCAGAACCTTTTCTATTCCAGTTCAGTGTGGAAGAGCTTTACTGGCCCACACTGAGTCCCGACCTCAACCCCATCCAACATCTTTGGGATGAACTGGAACGGCAACTGTGATCCAGACCTTCTCGTTCAGCATCAGTGTCTGACCTCATAAATGTTACGGAATGAATAAGTACAAATTCCTACAGAAATTCCAAAAACTTGTAGAAAGTCTTCCAAAAAGAGTGGATGCTGTTGTAGCTGCAAAGGGGATAACGACTCCATATGAAAGTCACATTCTTTCCAGGAGACTCGTAATGTCATTAAAGTCCCTGTTGGTGTAATGGTCATGTGTCTCAATACCTTGTGGTTACATTGTTCCAATATGTGGCAAATGTTTAGGCCCTACCCTGTTGGGTATGGACCAAGCAAGGAATAAACACCGGCAGAAATTACAGGTCTATTTCACTGCAGGTGGGAACACAGTTTTCCAATGGTTCTGTTTGAAAGTCTGACTCTTGATAGATACTGCACCACAAGCTCCTGCTGATAACATCAGATGAGCAATAAAATAATACTGTTTTTGGCCAGGCATCAGCGATCTGATTGGTTAAAGTCAAACTGACATTTCAGAGCAGAGAGCAAGTGAGGTTCATTTTTCTATCTTTGATTGGGATTCACATGTGTTAAGTTCCTCTAGTTTAATTTAAAAAAAAGCAGGAGAATACATTTTTATATGAAAAATTTTAGACACTGTTCGCCTGATAAGGGACAATCAGTGGACACCCATGTGTGTGATCTGACACACTTAAGCTTTAGCCATTGCATGGAAATCAAATGTGGGACACACAGCACAAAAAATACAAGTGAATGTTTGGGTTTAAACAGCTAACTAGATGCCATAATGTGATACATTTGATTGATTTTTAATTGGAAACCAACAAAGGCCGTGCTTATTTCGATAAACCTTCAACATCCATGCATTTGTCTTCATAGCTCTACTTACAGCAAGATGTCTGAAATTCTTGATGTTGGTTTTCATCTCCTGAGGGAAACATAAACAGTTCAAATTAGCCGCAAAGATTTATCCTCTCCGTAAAATGTCACATGCCTCCAAATTCTATTATGAGATTAATAAACTCGTTTCTGCTCCATACCTCCTTTTCTGGGTGCGTGTACACACAGGAGCTGATCGCAGGCCTGCACTCCGGGCAGCACTTTCCACTTAAATACAGCAGCTCTTCTCCCTGGCGAACAACAACATATTTAAGGCTCTTTTTAACTCCGTGAAATTGAAATGACCGAAACGCTCTGCAGTGTCCCGGGCGACTCGAACTACAGCGCGAGCGCCTCGTGTGCCCGGCGTGACTCCGTTTGAGGCTCGTTGGTGGTTTGCATTCAGAAGGAAATCACTATCGGTGTCTTTTGTGTGACCCTGCTTGATTGCCTCAGCTATCGTCCTTTTAAAGTGAGAGACGGGATCTCATTAAAACTGGAAGCTGTGGAGTAATAGCTTTCTATCTCACTTTCACTCAAATGTCAGCCATCTGGGAAGCTGATGATTCGTCTTTCTAACTTGCAGCTGACAAGAATCCGATGTGAAATGAAAACAGACAAACGCAAAAGCCAAAGCTGCCATCTTGAGCATGACAATCTTTTTCCCAACATATTATATTTAGGTTTGTCCTAAGTGCGTCATTTACAAGCCCCTAGGCCAATGGCCCCACTGCAATCCTATGATTGCTTTTTTTCATCTGGATGCACCCCTGCAAATAAGAGTAAATAAAAATATAGTTTTCATCATTCTATTTACATTCATACTGTGTACTGAAATAATGATTCTATTATATTGTACGAACCAGGCAGACTGTTGTGGTCAGAAATGAGAATCTAAACGTGTTGATTTAACTGCGTCGATTAAGGCAATTCTTAAAAAAGAGTAAACAGTCAATCAAACCGAATGAGAGAATTCATCATCTGGAGTTTTATCACCTGCAGTCATATTGATTGTGTTGAATCAAAGCATGTGATTAATTATGCCTTCGTTTGCTTCCTAAACAATATTAGGTTAGATCCAATGATGATATTGGAGATTTACACCTCAGAGTCAAACCACCTGGGGAACAACATCTTCTTCTCCAAGGGGGTCAGAAAAATTAGTATAGCATAAGTTTTTCTAATGTTTTACCTAACACTGTAAAATACAAAAAAAGTCCCAATTCATTTTCTACACTGAACTTTAAGACCATAACGTAAACAACATACTAACATAATGCAAGAAAAAACAACAATAATAGTGTTTGTTATTACTATTATTATCAGAATCAGAATCAGAATCAGAAAACATTATTTATCCTGAAGGAACTTGAGGACTAATTATAAATATGCAACAGGTCATTCATGTTTTATATGAAGCTGTGGCCCACAGACTGGATGCTTGAATTTACGGTGGAAAAAAAAAGATTTTGATATTAATTCAGGCCCTTTAGAAGTTGAGAAAGTGACATGTTTAGGAACACAAAGACTCACATAAAGCGGCGGTCTACAATAAACTCTGTGGTTATAAAACAGCCGGAGTGTCTTTTGGGAGTTTATTGCCTGAGCTTCACCACAGTCCTCCCAATGCTGGTAAATAATGTCGTCCAATGATGCTGTTGTAATGACTGACTGTTTTCGGCTGTGAAAAAGGTTTGGCGCTCTTACCTGTGAGCACTCCAGCATGGCGCACTCGGCGCTCTGGCACAGCACCTGGCCGCGCTCACACGTGCAGAACTCACAGCCTGTGCCGTTCCACATGTCAGCATGGTAGCGCACGGCGCCCTCGTACAGACAGCTGCCTTTGGTGGACACACACTCCTCACAACACTGAGCAGGGCGCTTCACCTTCGTCTGACCCTGAGGGTGCACATATGACATGATATCTGATTTAGTGCCAGAAAAAAAATCACATTGCGCTGAATGGGACTTTCGTCAATTTTCTGAAAAGCTCATCCAACACAGCAACCATTGCTATAATAGAACACATCAATGTTCAGCACAGGACACTTACTGACCAAATACTACTAACAGCAGTGACACATAGTAAAAGCGTGGTGTGTGTGTTGCTGGTAGGAGTGTCACTGCTGGGTAAGGATGTAATGATGCATCAAAACATCGTATACCACAATCCAAAGATCTGACAGAATGCATTGTGGAGAAGAAGTATTCTGTTAATTATGATATTTGATGCAACGCAATTGTTTATACATTTAGGTCATACATGACCTCATCGCCTTCAAGCTTCATTGCTGATTTTTTTTAATCAAATTGTATTCATTGTAAGAATATTGAATTGTTTAGTGTTCACTGTCCTGAATATCCTGAGTGTACCGCCAGTCCTGAATCGTCTATCGGATTGAATGTTGAGTCTATCATTACATACCTGCTTCTCCTTTGAGACCCCCATCCATACAAAGAGTGGCTGTGTGGTCAAAAACTTACCAGAGATGAAGGACTACAGAATAACTATTACAAGCTGTGCATCAACAGATTACATCTACAATCTCTAACTGTACACACCACGAAACCAAACATCTTCATTTCCCATATAGGAAATTTAGGAAAAATAAGGGGAAAAGAGCACAGATTAAGGCTCATTAAGAGGTAAAACTACTGAATTTTCCCCTTAAACAATAGAACCTCCTGAATTACTGCCTTACAATTAAGATTTTGGGGTTTCACACTCATGCCTTAAATCTATTTTTCAGGTCAAATTAAGGGGTCCGTTCACGAATGAATGGCCACTTCATTCAAAAGAAGGGGTTTGCTGTATTTTCAGGTGTAAACTAAGGTAGGGTTCAGCACATATTAGGTACATTGTGTTTAGTAGTGACACTAGCAGGAGGCTTCCATATAAAGTGAAAGTACAGGATAAGTGCTGTCTGCAGGTCTACCCTGACTTTCAGCAGTTTTAATGAAGTTGTGGAGAACCCCTCGCCTAAGGACACAGTTTGGTCAAATTCAATGTAAGAGTAAAACCTATGAATATTCACACACCACCCCCCCAAAAAATGGATTAATCATTTAGACACAACTAAAAACATGACAATAGTGTAATGCATCACAGGAAATGGGTCTGACCCACTTTACAAGGTTCCCTGCAGCAAACCCTTCAAACTGTCTTGCTTCCAAACGGTCTGAGAGAACAGTGTTCCCCCTTATAAATAAAACGGCTGCCTGCTGCCGAGCGCTGTGTTACTGAATGGGGGTGGATCATGGAGCTGACTGTGCTCCTGATTTATTACGGTGTGTGATTTGATGTACGCGGTCGGAATGGGATGTGACTGACCTTGTCACAGTGGAGAGGGGGGCACTTCTCCATGTGACACTTTGACTGACCGCGGTCACACACGCAGGTGGTACAGCTGTTTTTCTGCCACTGCTGCCCGTCCTGAGAACACAAAACACAATGATGGGGCTCAGAGTTCATCAGAGAAGCTTATGGGGATTGAAGGTGAGACCAAATTGGTAGCAGCTGATTTCATTCAGTGAGAGCTCAGAACAACCCTAATCTCATCACAGTGTCCCACGTCGTCTGATTATTGGTTTTGTGCTTTTTCTAACAGATTTAATGCTGATGTATATAGAGCACACTGAGCTCTGGGGGATACAAAAGGCTTATTCGGGAGTGATTATTCATGAATGATCTTATTACTATATTAAGATATTATAAAGAATCTTTGTAATTCTTTGTAATAATATATCTTTGAATAATATTAAAACGCTCAAAATGTTGAAGCATAAATACCCATACTTTGAGAAAAAAACTCAACAGGAGAAGTCACTTCAATAGAACAGCTTGTACGATCAATATGGTGATGATTTTCCACAAATTTATGCCCTTAGATCCAAATCTATTATTTTTCAACAATGTCTAGACAGCCTGTCTGAAACATGCATCCTCCCACAACAAACATGTGATAAGGCCGTTATTTATTTACTGTAAAAACAAAGTCAATATGAATCTTTGAAATAAAACGTGACTTACTATCAATGTGTTTGTAAATGTGAGGTAAAAACAAAACTCACACAGATATACAGTAATCTCCCGCTTTTTGATTTTAAAGAAAATGTAAAGGTAAACCCATTTTTGAATTTAAATTCCCATCTAAAATATGCAACTCGGAAGGTCAGTGGACAAAAAAAATGAGAACGGTTTTCGGGGCATAACCCCTGATCTATTCGAGCTAAAAATACAAATCAGGGTTCGTTGGAAAGGTCTCCTGGAGATCTACCGAACTGTGGGGTTTGAAGTGTCTGAGTTTCCCCGCCGAGATATGCAACTCGAAAGGTTGCTGTATTACTTTTTGCTGGCAATGCAAAAAGGAGAACAAATGTTTATCACTCACTCACTCACTTACCCACACACCCACACACACTTTATCAACTCTCTTGCTCATTCATTACATCTTTCTTCACCTCCTGCTGGTGCTGCTTGGTGAAGTTCCCCTCTTTTGATCATCTATGCTCGCAAGCCTTCAAATGTTGAGTCCTAAATAAGGTCCACTGAGGAACACGACTCTCTGTTTTCGCTACTTTATTTCCTTGATTAGACCCTGATGTGAAGAAGTTAACTGGCTAATTATACAAGCGTTTCTCAGTCACTTACAGTCTCGTCCTGGGTTCTAAAACACCTAACTGAGCTCAGTGAGGGCGGTGGGTTCAGGTGTGTTCAATAGAAGACAAAATCATGGAGAGAGCTGCCCTCTGGGACTGGAAATGTACATATAGTGCTAATGTAAAAAAAATAGTTTGGTGACAAATTAAAATTAAAAATTAAAAAAGCAGAACAATTACAACGGTATGTTGCTACAAATCCTGCTGAACTAAAGGAAGTTAACTCAGACTCTTCTTTAGGTTCTGTACACTACAATCAGACCGCAAATCAAATCTCAAGCTTAGTCAATTGCTTCTTCATGTTCTCTTTACTACAGGGCTAAACAAAATGCAAAATAAAGTAAAATTCTTTAAGTAAAGTACTAAAGTACAAAGCCAAGTTCATCAATGACTGCTTATAAATTTTTTTTATAGATGACAGTTTGAAACCAAGGGTACAAAGTCTACTTGAGACTAAAGAACTCTCTACAGTTGAAGTAAGGCTGTGACCATGTCTGCCTGCAGTTTGCATGATGCTAACGGATGGAGTATGAGTTTAGTTGCTTGCTACATTAGTCTCATGGCTCAAGTGCAAAACTAAAGCTGCTCCTGACATTAAACATGTCTGACTGATTACATATGGGTTAATCGGGGAAAAAAATGATCTAAGAATTAAGTGGTGTTTTAATTCACTTTTTTCATGAAGTTCTGACATAGTAGTAACCATATTCTTCCAGTGTCAGGAAGAAGAGACCTAAAATTCACTTCATTTTGTGCCCCGCTCTTACCCTGCTCATTTATGTTTCATGGAGTGAGCGAGTACTTATTTTAACTGTCGATGAACGTGTGTGTATTGTGATGGAAAGCAGAAGCCACAGGAAAATGATATGCAGATGAGAACTCTCCAGATGTAAAGGGCTCCTTTAAAGCCTCATCTTTTCCACCACATCTTCAAAGGGTAATGTCAGCTGTTTTTTCTCTCGCTCTTCCTCGTCTCTCAGGACTCGCCATTCATCCACATCATTATCCGGGTCTGTACCTTGTATTCTTGGCCGGCTGCTATGCAGGGGTTGGAGACACACTGAGGGCAGCACCGTCCCGGCTGGATCACCAGGTTCTCATTCTGCAGAAAACAGGTTCATACAGAACATGTCTGTACACTTACTAAACAACCAAGGACACTCCAGTTATAAATGCATATATCCACATGTTCTTTTATCAAGATTAATCTCACTGTAATTTTGGAATTAATCTAGATTAATCTAGATTAAAATGGCTCATTTGAATTCTGCCGAAGGTCTGAAGTCCCCCCCCAAATGAAAAATGATCCCAAGCCACCCTAAATCTATAGTCATTATTCTACTATTTTTAAATTATATATCCAAATATTTCATACAAGATATCCCTGAGCACAGATACGCACTTTACAAATAGAAACTAGACTATGAATTGAAATTAAAAATAATTAGTCAAGCTATTATTATTGAATTAAAATGATGTACTGGCTGTTGAAGCTGCTGTAGGTAGCAGGCGGGCATTAGGACCCAGG
>JBBJLR010056582.1:0-11525 GCA_037577145.1 Brachypetersius gabonensis
GTGCTGGAGGTAGGATTCGAACCTGTGACCTTTTGGTCCGAAGGCAAGTATCCTACCACTAGGCCACCACCATCCCCACCATCATCATACTTTTGTTCTTTTTAGAGGCGAGTCACTTTGTGAACCTAGCTTGGAACAACGATTCACTTATTAGATTTTTAAGAGGGTAAATACTAGGGGTGGGCATAGATGATTTTTTTTAATCTAGATTAATCTCACTGTAATCTTGGAATTAATCTAGATTAATCTAAATTAAAATGGCTCATTTTAATTCTGCCGAAGGTCTGAGGCCCCCCCCCCAAATGATCCCAAGCCACCCTAAATATATAGTCATTATTCTACAATTTTTTAATTATATATCCAAACATTTCATACAAGATATCACTGAGTGCAGATACACACTTTACAGATAGAAACAAAACTATGAACTGAAATGAAAAATAAGTCTAGCTATTATTATTGAATTTAAATGATGTACTGGCTGTTGAAGATGCTGTAGGTAGCAGGCGGGCATTAGGACCCAGGGGAAGCTACACGACGCTGCTTGTTTGCGAGTAGCAACCGGAGCCCATTTAGTAATATAGTAGCGCCGTTTGTACTCAGTTTAACAGAACGATACTATGGTTGTCCATAACTGTTCACTGCTTAGATTTTCTTGTTTCCTTAAGTGAAAGGAAAAGTTCGGTGAAAAGTTTTCAGCCCTCTATACACGCTAATTCATTCTTACAGCCCTGGGGGCTAAGGCTAATGTTAAGGCTAAGATTCTCCCCCCCCCCGTCTTTCCTTCCTAGTGACGTCCTGTACTGTTTCAGGTATACATCCGCGCTAAAATATCAAGGTGAAAGTCACCATAGCTTGCGTAGTATAGACCCAGCTCCCAAACCAACTTTGTGAATAGATTAACAGTGATATTTTTTATCGCCCGATAAGAGTCTCACAATAATGCAGCACGATATCGCCGATAACAGCCCAGCACTAGTAAATACACTGCAAGATGTCCAAGATACTATTTTGCACTTTTTTGCAATAAACCATGTTTTAACAACATTACATGTAAGCATTACATATAAAAAGAATAAGACTTTTGCAATCCCTTAGCAATCATCGCACCTTTCTGTGTGTGCTCACATGCCCCGTGTGTGCATGCACATGCATAGGAGTGTAAACGAATGGTGGTTTTAATGCTATCTGGCACATTACAGTAGCTTCAACATGTGTCTCCGGCCTGGCCTATGGTTCCACCAGGCTCTTCTCACTATTGCATCAAAGCAGCACCAGGAGCCCTGCTGAACATACAGGACACACATTAACAGAGCATAACCAAAACCAGATCCACTCCAATAAACCCCATCTCTTCACATCCAACAAATTTCTCTCTCGCTCTCTTTTTTACTGGTTTTCCATTCCGTGCATAGCAGATCAAGCCGCCAACTGACCTTTCACAGGGAGAAAGGTTGACGTCCCCCGTCCCCCCCCTAACAAAGTAATAGGGAGACATAAAAATGGAATGCTGATACAATAATTAATGGTAAGAAGCTTATCATTGATGATACTTTCCCCGGTACAACCCATGATGGGTCTAAAACAGCTGAAGATGGGTCACTGACTGAATTTACACCTGTTAATTGCCAGATTTAGTGATCATGTTTTAGGAGATAAACTTTCATTCTGTTTTAGGTTTTTGGGGATCTGTCACCACGTCCAAAAACAAGAATCAGTTGGAAAGGTATAAAATCCCCAGCATTGGACTGTGGAGCAGTAGAACTGTGGAGTAAAAGAGATCCACCTTTGGGATGAGTTTTTGATCCAGAACTATTCATTAAACATACCCATTAATGCTCATGTGGTTGAATATAATCAAATCCTCACTGCATTGTTTCAACAAACAGCTTCTAGAGTCTGTAACTCCAGGAGATGGTGGATAAACTCTTAATAACCTTGATTTCAGATGAAATGTTGGAAGAGCAAGAGTCTACAGACTTATAAAAACTCTTAAAAGGTACAGCATTACCCTTTCTGCCCGTTAGTGGGGAGATGACGTTAATTTTGTATTTGGGTGAGTGAGTTAGAAATGAAAAAAATGTATATGCTATACTAGTGGATGGAGGTTTATTTGTGTGCACTTAGGATAAAAAAAATGCTCTACATTTTAGGTTCTATCTGTAATTCCAATATGTGACAGATAATATTTTCTCATTTATCAGCAAATAATTTATCAGCCACCAACAAACCTACAAAATGCTAAAAATCTCTCTCACAGTGCATTTCAGTAATCCTCAAAGCACTGGGATGTCTTGCGTACATCAATGTATCTGGTCTAAAAACACACAGTTATTAATTTCAGAGTCAATTTTCCAACCCAGGCTTTTACAGCAAAGTCTTTCTGTCAAACAGTTGCACACATAAGCTAAAGATAAATGATCAGAGGATTTGTAGTCCGTTATGATGTGATTTATGAAGCTCTTTAGAAATATGGTCTGCAGACTACATCATACATACTCAAGTTTTATTTCAGATATTAAAAGATGTAATAAGTCATTAGTGTATAACTACGATACAGCAAAAATAACATGAAACAGAAAATACTGCCAGTTCCCTGATGGACTGGGGATTATTTGGATCAAAAAGGCAGAATATGTTTCCATCTTGCCCTGGGAAGCTCTGAGTGTTCACAAACTGCACAGTAAAACCAGAACTTCGCGGTACGAAACTCATGCCTGCCGGGCCTGCATAAATGTATGTATGAGGTAAACGAGAGACTTTTACTTTGTAGCACAGAGACCAGATGGCATTCAAAAGGATGTTCTCATGAGTTAGCGGTTTAAACACAGCTACAGTATCTCAGAATCATGAGGTCATTCTGGTCCTGCACTCTGAAGTAATGCAACAGGACAGAGACACAACAGGACAGCTATTGCCTGCCAATTCTGGGGTCTGTGGTAATGACTTAAAAGGGTGGTCTGGTGGAAAAACAAATTTACATAATTTCCTCCTTATCCCTAGCGCAGTTGAACAGCCAAGACCCAGTACAATTACCAGAAAATTACAGAGGGCTCATGTGTGAAGAGAAGCCGATTCATTACCGTGAAATACAAAGACGTCTAGACGTCAGACAGAAAAGTGAATGTTTCTGCAGTGCTATTATTTATACTTTATAATTGTGTGTGTGTGTGTGTGTGTGTGTGTGTGTGTGTGTGTGTGTGTGTGTGTGTGTGAGAGAGAGAGCGAGAGCAAGCGAGAGAGAGAGAGAGATCATCTCTTCATGTAGATGATGCCTCTTCATGTACTATGTACTAATATATATATATATATATGCATATATGCATTTTCCAGTTCTTTCCCACTGTGGGGAATAAAGGCAGAATGTAATTTGGACGTGCAAATGCAAGGGTGTGTCAGATCGAAAGCACAAGCATAGAGTGGATTAAATGCATGCGATCTTTGTTCAGTCTCAGCCTTTTGCAGTATGATCCCTTCTCTCTGTCCATCTGTTGCTTGCTCTTACTCCTCTAAAATGTTGTGCTGGCTCACACATTTTCCTGGATTATGAATAAATCTTCAAGGAACTAAAAATCCTCTTTCAACCGAGACTGCCAAAACATAAACAACACAAGTTAGTAGCGAGAAAGAAATTTGGAGAAATGCATTCTCTATTCAAATATTTATTCTCTAGTAATGTAATATTAATAAACCTCATTATTCTTCATTTTATAAAAGAAGTGAAGATTTTTTTGTTGTGTGTAATTTCCACAAAGCTATACAATACTAAGTTCAATTAGCAAGCTTAAACAGATTTAGAGAACGTCCAGTTCTGCAACCCAAGGAGGTTCTCGCTCTTCAGCGTCTCTCGTTTCTTCACTGCAAGAGCTCGCGCAGCAACAAGTCTGCCAAAATGATCAAACCTCATATGACTGTTCAATCAATCATGAAATAGCTTGCTGGATTACAACAGCACTGGCAATTATACACATTACAGCAATGGCCATCATTTAAGATATCTATATGAACTGAAAATGCTACCCTAAAAATGCAACTCCTCTCAAGCATACTATTTTCCTCTCACTTTCTCTCTAGGTTTATATCTAGTCCCACAGACCCCTGTTTTGTCAGCAGCCATAAAAAGCAAAAGATCCAGAATGCTACATTGGGATCCAGTGTGGGGTAAGCTCATTAAATGCCTTATAAATCACAGCTGATGCTGCTGAAGGGCTCCACTTTACAGAGAGAGCGCAGAAAGACACATCAGTGCCCATAAATCGGACGGCGAATAGAAAGAAGTTACCATCACACGGTCCAAAATGTGTGTGTGTGTACTACCCCTAGGTCTGCTGCAGCTACGATTATGGTTTCACAAGCACACTTAGATATTAGACAGACAGACTAAGGTCCTACAGCTGCATTACATGTGACTATAAAGACTCTTACATAATTAGCTGGGTCTGGATGTGACTGCTGCTCTTACAGCTAAATGGGTGGACCCATGTCAAATGATGAAGCTTTTAAGCTCTGAATGGCTTTAACTACCACCACTGTCAGACTAAGAGTGCAAAATGTGTGTGTCTAATTCGGACTGCTCATCAGGCATAATGTCAAGGTATTTTATCACATGGATGCACCAAGATGCATTTTCATGCACCCTCACTGTGAGCACAAAAACTGTTGTTGAACTATATGCTACTAAAAAGCCTTGCAGGACATTGTACTCTTACAGATGCATGCACTGAACTGATTGATTGCTGGTTGTTGGCAATTTGTAAGCCCATTTTTTTTCCCTGCTTGAGCTTTACAGAAATGTAGTCATTCGAAAATAGAACCACCATTGAATGAACTATGGACTTACTGCCCCCTACTGGTAAGAATCAATTTTGCTAATAAAGAGGAAAAATAAAATAGAACAGAATAAAGAAAACCATCAGTAGTAAATTGTACAAAGTGTTTAAGGGGTGAAAAAAATGTACCAGGACACATTGAACATCAAACTTTGTAAACACTCAGCACCAACACAGAACATCAAAAGCCAAACATCACACTTCCCAAGCCTTCAATCTCTTCAATAGACCATGCAAAAAATGTGACAACAGGCATCATTTTTAATCATTATCCCAGTGACCTGAATCACATTATGGATGACAACATTACATCCCTTTTGTGTTTGTTTTGTGCAAGGGTGTGTATGTACACTTTCAACACCTTACCTCAGGTTGGATGGCTTTAAACACTGGTGCATCCATAAGAGTGATTTGACCCTGCAGGAAAACAGAAACACACATTAGAAATCCATCCTATAGATCACCCATACCATCACCATTCAAACAAAGGCTTCTACCTGAAGCCCTTTACATGAGGCATGAGTCAATAACATGCGTAAACAAGAATGACGTGCTTTTTGACAAGCTTCAATAGTATTCATTTGTCTTCTGCTACGTTAGATTTGGTACACAAATTTCAAAAATCAAAGTGAATCAAATTGGTCTCTCAGAAATATTTGCAGAAATGTAAAGCTCATGAAAGAGGTGGTGAAACACTACTGCCCCTTTCAGCTTTTCAGTACATGATGTAGTAGGTTTCTGTATTTACGTTTTTTTGTCACATGTATCATTGGTCATTTGTCACAGCGCTTCACCTTTTGAACATTAAGGCAAAACTCTCAAAAAAGAGTATAGATAATTTTAGTGAATTTCAGAATATTTTATATGTTTGAGTCTTTCATGCCCTTCATATTTGGTGTGCAATTTAATAAATGTGTTTATATACAAACTGGTGACGCTCTGGTGTACACCGTGTAAACATAAGTGGTTAAATTAATAATCACTGGCTTCTTTGCGGTCTTCCATTCTACGAGGGAGCATGTCTGATGAGATAAATAATATATCGGGTTTAGTCTGCAGTTCAGCGTCTTGCAGAGGAATGTGTATGCGTGGTCACGTTAGCGCATGCATGCGGATCAATAATACATACTCTCCCATATGCTCTTCTTCTCACGGGAGCTTGGCTATGTGAGTTAGTGAGGAACATAAATAAATGAGCGAGATGGGCCAGAATAAGAGCATTTTCTGTACACGTACAAACAGAAGTACACAGACATACACACACACCCACCCCCACCCACACCCTCACACACACCCAGTACTGTATATTTTTTGTGTAAATTAGCTTCTTTTCTGAATAAACAGAAATTATTTTCACACCAATAAGTCCAACAGTGAAAATTAGACTCAATGGACTCCACAATAAAAGCTACAGAAGTAGGTCAGTTTTAGTAATAAAAGAAAGCATTTTATACTTTACATGTCTTTACCTTTATACTAAAACTGTAAGTCAGTATAAAAAAGGGGGGGACTGGCACTGTAGTCTTGGTAGTCAGTGTGCAACAGTTTTAAACCTGTGGTTCTTTTGCAACCAATCACTCTATTAAGTAAAACACTTTACCAAGTTTCACAGAAGTGTATCATACCTGACAATGTTTTTGTGCTTCTACGTCAAACGAGTAACCTTTTAGTTTAAGAGGTACACTCTGATTTCACCATATTTAATTTAGATGCCAAAAGACATTACAGCATGCAGGACTGATTGCCAGCCAACATTAATTATTGCAGAGGCCCAGCTGACCCATTTTCTAAACACTACAGTACTAACAGACAGGTTCTACTGTCTTTGCAGGTGCACATTCATGATTCATCAGGGAGAGCATGTCCGGTTCTCATTTAGTGCATTTGAATAAACATTTGAGGAACAGAAAATGTCCCCTTACAGGAATGCAAACTTGTCAGGGGTGTAAAAGGTGACAAAGATGCAAGACCCCCAGTGGGGTCTTGAGAGAATGGACATCTGGAGGAATCCCAAACCTTCTGTATCGTTTTGAAACATGAGCCTATTTCAAACGATAACTATGTTGACATTTAAGCTAAAATAGACCTATGTTAAGAACTGACCTTCCAGAGCAGTTTTCTGTCTTCTTAGGTGAGGTACCATGCCAAGCACAGAGGTCAAAGTTTTTCTTTTGCTCTAAAGGCATGTCTCTTGTTTCACTCCGTTTCAAAAACTGCAATTTTGCTTTTTTGCAGTTTGTATTCCTGCAATAACCCCCAATTCTCTCTCTCACTCACACACACACACACACACGTCTTACTGCATATTCCTCTGGTGTGACCTTCAGCACATCAAAAACGACAGCATCAAAACTCTTCTTCAGCTCAGATGAGCCCTTCTCACTCAGAGACTCTGAGCTACTACTCCTCTGAAAGACAGAAATAACGCACACTATTACCAAAAAGGGTTCTATACAGAATCAAAAACAGTCCTGTGACTTCTGAAAATCCTTCAAGAATATCAAGAATACATTAAAAATGTTATTAAAAAACATTCAGCAGGAGAAAGTCATTTAGCCATGCAAAAACTGTTCTATGAATCACTGTGACTCCATATAAACATTTCGCTTACTGAAAATAAAATAAGTGAGTAGCAAGATGGGTGCACTTTTTAAATAAATGGCTATCCAAATCTCGGTAGTAGTGTCAGTTTGATTTTAATAACGAAATAAATAAATACAAATGCAGTTAGTTTTTAAGCTACTGTCTGTGTAACTGTGGCTTTACATGCTTGAATATCTTACTGACCTCTGAGGCAGTAGTGGTTAAAATGGAGACACTGGGTTGGCCATTAGGGACATCCATCATTCCCAAACCATCTGGTCCTAGCGCAGTAGCATCCTCGTCATCATCAGCAACATTGTCATCTGCTTGTGTATGCCTGCCTGGCAATCTTCTCACACAGAGACACACAAACATACCCAAAATGTGAGAATGAAATAGAAGAACATTCATGATTCAACAGATTGCCTATGCTTGTATAGTTTTAAAACAGATACCGTTGATACTTTATCTGTACGTTAAGTGGTATCAGCAGATCATTTTATGATATTGTTGACTTCAAAACTTCAGATGGATATGATTACACTTAGCACAGTAGTTAAATAACTTCAAATGATTCTAGTGATATTGCATTTCCCTATTTTGTTTACTATTTTCTATATTGATTTAGAGACCTTATTTATTTGAACAGGTTTATAGCACCTGCTCTACCCTACACGTAGTTCATTGTTGCCTTACTGTGTTTAACATTATTACATTTTGAATCATCAACATTGATTTTTTTAAACTCTTCTTTGTCTTTTTATTATTTTTCATTTTGTATTTTATTTGCTGACGGTCTTCAACAGAAATAGCCCTGTTTAAATTGCCTTTCTCTTCACACAAACACACAAAGACAAACGGGTTCAGCAAGAAGGGTCTGGAGATTCTGGAAAAAAATGATCACTTCCATGTAAACATGCACTAAGGTTTTTCAAAGTTTGACAACACAGTAACTGAAAAATAAAGATGCATTTACAAAAAAAACAAAAAAAACATGCTGTGAGTGTGTGTGAGTGTCACACTCACAGCATGTTTTTTTTGTGTGTGTGTGTGTGTGTGTGTGTGTTTGTTTTGGCTGAAGTGACAGGTGGTGGAAGGAATCTGTGTGGACTTAAAGGTGTAATCCTAATCACAGCTTTATCTCTTCCAACTTCTCTATATCTGTCTTTAACACGCACACACGGCTTACCGAGTCAGTGTCAGATAAGCATTGTGGCTGAGGGTCTGTCCACTCCACCTGTGCTCAGTATGCCGTGTGTACACGTGTGAGAAGTTTTCCACTCTACGTCTTCAGTGCACACCTAAAAGAGGAAAACAGAACAGGTTATACACACAAGCATAAGAACACACACACACACACCTTGCTTTATATGTGAAAAAAGATTTCAACAACACATGGTCCACATTTGGTGAACTGCTCAGATTGACCAAAATCTAAACATTAACATCCAACTATCACCACTAGGTGGAGCAGCAAGTTCAGAAAAAAAAAGAGAGAATTCCAGGTAGGGAGAGGGGTTTAAGGCAGCTGCAGTGTGAGAACAAGTCTGTGCGTTTGTAGGTCACAACCGTTGGAGGTCATGGAGTTTAAATAAGATCCAGCTGCAAAAAGCACTTAGCTGCAGTAATGAGAAATGGCCTATTACAGAAACTGAACTGTATGGCATACTACTGCTTTCATGAAGGGAGGAGTGGAAATAGAGGGTGTGTTTAGAGCTTTGGGTTCCCAGGAACGTGAAAGGATAGATCAGCCATGTTCGTAAACTAATGACATATAAATTTAGAAGTGCTGGCTTTGTCTAAACGTACAAGCCTTGCTGAAAATCATTAGGAGACAGCCAGTAAACGTGTGCAGATTTGCACTTCATGCAATTTCAAGCATGAAATGACAAGCCACAGCTGTGTAGCAAGCACACCTTTCAGCATTACACATCGCTGGTGTCTTTTTAGCACCCAGAACTGTGAAATGCTCATTTGCACCTAAGACGACAACACAAGCGATGACTATCCGGAGCAAAAAGGTCAGTTTGGGCACTCCATGTGGAGGATTCACCAATTTAGAAGAAGAAAAGGCAATAAGTCAAAAAAGTTTAAAAAAAAAACAACCTAGAAATAGATGCCATGGCTACAAAAGGTTTGCAAGCAACTTTTGAAATGCTTGAAAACATTAATACATTTTCAGAATTAATGGAATTATTCCTTACTTCACAATTAGATTTCTCAATTTCAGTTTTGCACTGGAGCTGCAAGTTTAAAGCAGAAATGTCAATAGATGTTTAAATAGCACCAGTTATCCCACCAAACTGCTTATCAAAATCCACCACTTGCTTCAAATCACATGCAGAAAATTAACAAAATCCAGGCTTGAAGAAGTTTTTGAAACAATGCCTTATCCCTGTATATTTTGTATATAAATTTGAGTTTTCGTTTAACTATTTCTTTAATTTTGTTTCTTAAGCACTGAAAAACAACTTGATGTAAGGAGAAGTAAAAACAAAAAACAAACAAGCCAGGGGTTTAGCTTCTATCATAATCTAACCTAGCTTTCTCTTGCTTTCTGATCCTCTAGAAACTTCAATAATCTGGATCAGCTGTAGCAGATAAAGGCAGGATGCTCTCCAGGAGGCACCTCATATTGCGCTCTTTCTTACTAAGCCAAATGCTGTTTCACAGAATCAGAAAGAAAGTAGTCAGGGGGGAGGGAAATTTGAGCATCATGGCTCTGCACAGTCACTGGCCTAATATGGATTTGAATGCAAGAATACAGCATTTCCACTGAGTTGCCATGACAATAAGAGCACAGGCTTGAGGCCTGTGTTGAAAAAAATTGCCCATCATCTCTCAGACAGCAGGAAGCAAACCACAGACTCTCTGAAATTCTAGCCAAGCCAAAAGCGGCTGCTTGGAGGCCCTTTCAGAATGCAAGCGCACTGCCATCAGTCATACTTCTCCATAAGTAGGTTTTCCCCAGTGAAATACTCTAGTTTTTTAATACTCTAACTCAACTTAGGAGGGTCTTGTTAATAAAGCACTTGGATCAGACATGTTTTCAGCTCCGTCAAATAACTACTAAGACTCTGATACAAGTTTAAACACTCTAAGCAATGATCTCTTGAGATGGACTCTGCTACAAGGCCAAACTACTCATGCATGGGCAAATGTAGTCATCTTTTAACTAATGGTTTACATGCTGACGACTGGGGCTGCTAGTCTAAATCAAATCATTTTAGTATTGAATTAGTAATAAATATTCTGAGCTGTTCAGTATCTCAGTACGTAAGCAGTCAGACAGAGAGCCAATAAGCAGTTGAGAGAATCGGACTCTGCTTTTTTAGAACCATTTAAAAATAAAACAAAAATGATACAATATTTTTTCAAGCATAACGGCTCACTACTAATTTATTTGAAGAAACTATGGATAGAGGCAGCAATCTGTATCATGTGTTTTTCCTTTGGATAACCAGATTTTTCTTTGGATACCCAGGTACCCAGGACCAAATTCAATAAAAAATATAAGCATATCATATATGTATATATAAAACAGTTAAAGAATGGGTTTTGATTAACTGCAAGAAAAGAACAATTTTAAGTAAATAGTTTATCTAGCTAGCAGTGCATGCATTTTTGTTTAACAAAACACAAGCCAGAAACAAAGCACGAAAACTGCTAACAAACAAACACAGACATGGCCATTTCTTTTTTAACACCAAACCATACTTCTTGACGTCTTTCAGTATGAATATGGCTGCAAAAATTAATCAACAATGCTGATTTGTAGAAGCATGTAAAAAAACAGTCCTTGGTTCACATTAATACAAGAGCACTCCATTAGACTATGTTCACATTATCCATGAAGTCATTCTGACAGACTGTAGTGCTCTACAGCAGTGGTTCCCAACCTTTTTTTCTTGAAACCCCCCTTGCCTGCATCCAAGACAAGCCGGGCCCCCCCCAACTCCTACCCCCATAGACGCACAAAAATAATGAAGTGATTAATTACACACTTCTTTTTGCAAAAAATAAACAGTGTTGTAGGTATATATATACACACACACACACACACACACACACACACACACACACACACACACACACACACACACACACACACAC
>JBBJLR010056593.1:0-11525 GCA_037577145.1 Brachypetersius gabonensis
CTCTCTCTCTCTCTCTCTCTCTCTCTCTCTCTCTCTCTCTCTCTCTCTCTCTCTCTCTCTCTCTCTTTCTCTCTGTTCATATATACACACACATATATGTACACACACATTTCAAACACAAAAAATAAAATTTTATTTAAAAAAAAGGATTTCCCCTAAATGTACAGCAAATACAGCAAATTTGGAGCATTACATTAATAAGATCTCAGTTTTCAGTTTTCTGCATCTGTTTGGTATAAGTTAACTGTAAAAACAGCAACAGAAATGAAACTTTTATTCACATTTACAGACCATTTGTGGTCTATCACTTTACAAGCATACTCGAGTTTCAAAATAATAATTCTTTTGCTATTCTAGAAACGTCTCCTCTGTCATCCTTTTCACTTAGAAAACCAACAAAACAATGCGTTATTTGACGGAGGGTACCAAAACTTCTGCACACCACGATAATTTGATCTACACTATGATGTGTGCACTTTCAATCTGCCTGGAAAAAATGTTGTAATCTAAAATGGTGCAGTTTGGCACAGATGGCAAGAAAGCAGCTACTACACTCCACCGACTAGAGGGAATTAGTGTGTCTGAATCCAAGATCTTTATATTAAAATGTTGTGACATAAAGTTCCAGACAGGCTAAGTCCCTCCAGCCTAGTGGACTTATACCACATGCATGTAATTTTTAGTATTTTTTAGAACACAGCTATAGCAGTTTCATGACCTTCCTGTCATACCGACCAGCATCAGTATGAGTCGACATAATTCTTCAGATTGTATCTTGTTGCTGACCCCACAGTACTTGTAAGATCTCCAATATCCTTGGATTAGAATTCTCAGGCTTCGGCAGCTTGTTAAATCTTCAATCACGATGTGAACTTTTATTGAGACTCAATCAAGATTCAATTAAAGCTTGTCGCTCTTCTCGCGCTACGTGTTTGCTCCGATTTATAGGGGTGACCCCAATAGGGGCCAAGTTACGTAAGGATATCTAAGAAAGAAACATTTGCTCTGGCGGCAGGCGATGATAAATTGTCTGTGGTTCTATTGTTTGCTTATTTATTTATTTATCTCGAAATCTCGGCTCTAACCCAGTTAGTGTTATGGAGCCAGGCGCTATAGGGAATGACATGTTTCCCCATATGGCAAAGATCTGAAGGTTGTTTCAATCTACTGGAAACTGGACATTTAGATGACATTTATTGAGAAGGATTGAGAAGATCCAGCAAGCTCTGGCAATGTTATTCCACTCTCAGATGGTAAAGGAGCATTCCAGCATAAAACCAACATATCAAATGTTATTTGTCATGTTATGCCGCATTCTGTCGCAAGGCAGATCATAAAAGAAAATGATGTTTCCATCTTTACTCAACGTGAAAGAGGCACCAGTCAGAAGGTCCCCTCCCTTTCTGGAAAAAGGCAGCAATGCAATCAGGTGCAGTGAAGGTCAAGATATCATTGCAAGATTTTACAACTGAAGTCATTTTACACCATTTGTATTGAATCATTTGTTCATACAATGTAAAGCTCAATGAGCACGTTCACGTCATTGATAGTAATTCATAATACATCAAATAATAATAATAAAGTGCTGTTGACTCAACATGTTTGGAGGAGAACTTTAACTGCCTCTTCTGTTAAACGGGGGAGGGGTGATGGCCTAGAGGGTAGGACTCTGGACCAAGAGGTCATGGTTCATATCCGACCATTTAGCATGCGCGTTTATGCTTTGGATAAAAAGATCTGCTAAATGCTGTAAATATAAAGTCAGAGCTGCCTAGCATCATGCTGAGTGATGGAAGATGGGAATGAGGCACTACCCAAGCAGCGAGAATGAAACCACTTGTCCTATGCTGGCCATGGCATCAGACTGGACACGTCCCAATGAGCAACACAATCATGAGCATTGAATGTCAATATGACACAGTAATATTTTATATATTTGCGCTACGATCCATGGAGAAACATTTCATCACACTATGTACTCAGTTACTGGTGACAATAAAGTAAACTTTAACCTTGAACGTTTTGCTTTTGTATTGAACCATTTATCCATACAATGTATAGCTCAAAGAACATTTGCAATTGATTGTAAATAATACACAATACATCAAATAATATGTGACATCTAAACACAATCTTGATGCCATTTTCTTCTTTTTTTATAAATAATAAAAAGTAAGTTCAACTTCTTGTCATGTGATTACTCATTAATGTTTTCTAGTCAAGGAGATGACTAGGAGGTGCATCATCAAATTCCTTATCGGAGAGGTAGAAGGTCCTAGGACTGCAAGAAGATATCCAGCTGTGATCTTGTTTATTTCAGTTGTATTAGCCAGTGAATTGAGTATCAATCATCATCAGACAGTAGTTTTAACTGGAAAATTTTGTGTGTGTTGTATTCCACCCATTTGGTAGTAGCCCATTTATTTAATGGGGTTATCGAGCTCATAGGGTGAAGTACTCCAATAAACCAGTCACCTATTCTGCTCAAGATGCACCTAACACAATGCTACTGGCTCAACACGCTTGCAGGAGAACACTAACAGCCAGTGTCAACTAACAGAAGCTTGAGCTGGCTAGCATCATGCTGAGTGATGGATAGAGAGGGATGAGCATCCTACTCAGCCAGAGAGAGAGTGAAGCCACTTATAGTATGTTGAATCCCCAGCCATGGGTGGTTATGGCATCAAACTCAACATCTCCCAATGATACGGCCAACATGGTTGGAGAGCAATCAAATCTGGAGCACTGAGTGTCAATATAACATTACAATATTTAATGATGTCATTTTGCACTATTTGTATTGAACCATTTTTAATATAATCCACCTCAATTAACATTTTTCAATTGATTGAAAATAATACATAATTCATAAAATAATAAAAAGTATTTTTTAAATGATGCCATTCTATCTTCTGCATTTTCTCCTTTTAGAAATGAGTAGGTAAATAGTGAAGCATTTCAGCTCCTAGAAATGTTATTAGTCGGGTTATTATGGGCTGTTTCCCATTTGTGCTGTCAAAGTTAACGTTTTCCAGCAGCCCACACCGCCAGAGCAAACCCTGAAAGTGAGCTGCTATAAACCTGCCATTAACAGGTTTGCTGTAAACTTGATTTTGTGTGTGCTTGGATGGAAGATTTAACATTTGTTGGCTCATAGTGTTTGGGTCAAACCCCCCCACCCCACCCCATCCAGCCAATAAAGCCAATAAACATGGGTATTTTCTGCTTCCTGGATGACCTGGAGGCAGTAATCCGACATATTAAATGCCTTCATTTCAGTTTTACAGTTCCAGTGTTGGATCACACACTGTAAATATCCTGAAAAAGTAAAAAAGACGCCCCCTGTGGCTGTTTTCCCACATGTGCATTACTGGCACGCGAACACTGCCAGACTCAAGGTTAAAGCAATATCAATGAATTAAGGTGCTTCACTGGTGTACCCCGGGCAGTGCAGGTTTACAGACACAGCCAGCATGACTTGCATTAACCCTGACGTTGAAGGTCCCAGTTAATCTTTTCTTAAATCAAAAATAATTAGTATTTCGTGAAGCAGAGAGCGATCACGCTGAGGTCAAAGGTGAAGAGCTCCATGGCTTCATCTTGCCGGGAGTAACAGAAATAAATCAGTATAGCAGAACAAATCCTTGCTTTTCTAAAACGGTCAGTTTACAGGACAAGGAAAAAACTTTAAAACGTTTCAAACTGATTTTGGGCCCGACCTTTTGGTCCAACAATGGAAAGATATTTTTAAATGATGAAAAAAATGGTGAGTTGGTTTTTTTTTGTGGAAAACCTCTTCCCAACCTCAGCCATTTATTTCCAATAGCTGGAGAAGATTAAGTGCTGGCAGACTTGATATGATCTGAATTTAAATGCTACCTCAGAATGTCTGCTTTTGTTTATACAGTCAGTTAGACTGGAAGTTATTAATACCTCAATGCTGACATTTATTAACGGACTAAACATGATTCAAGGGCTTCTGCCTCAGAATGATCCACCATAATCATGTTTGTCTTGATTCATTGACCAGCGAGAGGCATCTGCAGATGTTTACACACATCATTAATACACAGGGGGTGGATTTATAATACCCTGAGAATGTATTTATTTCAGCACTGTCATGCAAGACCTTTCAAAGGGGGGTTCAAATCCATGACACATTGACAGATGATCGTCATGACTATTCTTTTACAGCAGTGGGATAAAACCTCTGGTTCACATGAAGCCAGTAAACAGATTTATATTTATACATAATATGAATTACACAGGTTCCTCTGGATGGAGCCATGGTCTTCAAGTCTGTCAACTGAGTCGAACTGTCATGCTACTAAAACCAGGCTTGATATGTAAAGGTATTGGGAATATAATCAGAATAGTGAATTAAATTATCTATACCTGGTCCAAGTTACATTCTTACATTGTTAGATGAATACTTTTATAATACTCACTGAAAATGATCAATATTTAAAGTATTTCTTAGATTTCTCTTTATAATCCTGGTAGGTTTTTTAGGAAAGAGTGGAAATTAGGTCTGGCCCTGGACCGGAGTCAGGTACTGACACTGCCAGAGTATCCTGTCTGGACAGCCACTCCAGAGTTTCGCACGGCGCCATAACAAGAAGATCAGGATCGCCTGAAGGCTCGGACTAAGGGGGTGTGTATATAGACCTAAGAGGAATTCTCTCAGTGTGAAGTATATAAAGAATTTTCTTGTCTGCGTTCCTGTATCTCTGACCCTTTTCTTTTGCCTTGTGCACTTGTCTTTGACTGCTTCTTATTAGATTTACTGGTTTTGGACTTTTATGGTACATTTTTGGACTTTGCCTCTTGTATCAAGTGTATCTTGGATTAAATCTATTTAATGTACTCTGAATTTGGGTCCATATCAGAGCATCATTACTCCTGGAGAAATGGTGATTATCCATAATGCTATTCATCCAACTGCCCATCAGCATAAGATCTGCACCAACTGGAGCTTTAAAAAGCTGCTAAAAACCTCATTCTGCTCCACCTTTGGTTAAATATCAGTGCTCCCATTTCACTTTTATCTTCTTTTATTTCTTTAGTCATTTACTTCCTTCTGTTTTAATGCTTAATACTGTATGTTTTATTGTATTCCTGTCAAGCATGTTGGACAACATGTGTATTATAATGGGGTGCATAAATAAATTTGACTTGACTTATTAACTTTTTTAACATCAGTGTATACCTTGTAGCAAGAAAGAGAAAGAGCAACTCAAGAAATAACTGTCTTTCGAGGATTACAGTGCCTGCTAAAGCCTGAGTAGACTGGTGATGCCACAGGTATTTATCACAGTAGCACTTCGAGGGATGGTTGAACCTAGTAGTGGATATGTTCGCATGTGATAAGTTTAGCATTGGATGTATGTGCATGAGTCTACATTAAAAAGCTCATAGCTATCAACTTGAAAAACTGAAAAAAAAAGTGCATTTACCAAAAACGGGTCCACTTTCATTTTTGGTATGAGACAGGCTTTATTCCTTGTTGGGGTGCTGAAGGTGCAGCAGTGGACTGAAGCAAGTGATGGGAACAAAAATTGAGAACTGTATTATTTTCAGATAATTGAACAATCAAGCACAGTGAAATCGTTTAGGTTGAGATTTTGGCCAGTTAAGGAAAGGGTTAAGTTTAGGTCCAGGGTTAGGGTAAGATTTAATAGGGTCTATTGCACTCAACCCAATGGTCAATTGTATTTTTTTTTATTGTCTAAGCAAAACAAAGCAACTGCCCAGAAAGGGGAAGAAAGTTTGTGAGTGTTGGGTAATGTTACCAAACGTTTTTGGTGATTTTTATTGGTCCGTTCATCATGAAATTTCGGTTTGTTCTGACAGTGACAGAATACATGGTTGGATGTTCAATACAAAATGAACATCTACAAAATATCTGCTTTGATCACTCAAAAATAAAGTTAGATACATCCACTGACATGTTATAAGTGATTTATCCAGTGACTTCTATTACAACCGATCCGCCGATTGACTTCGATTATACATTGACTTGGATTAAAAGTGATATGCCCAATTGGCATCTATTATAATGATTTATAACGTTTAACGTTCCCTTTAACGTTCTTCACTACTTTTTTGAAAAGCACATTTTGAGTCACTACAGCTCAGTGAATAATGTGTTTATCTCAATTCAACCTCAATAGGCCATCTCGACCACTTGGTGTAATAATGCAATGCTCAGAACGTCCACTAGTTGGCACTGTTTCTTGGAGTAATTTGCCGTTTTAGAGTTCCTTCAAACAGCAAGTGAGAAAGCCAAAAACTGACCCAGATATCAGGGCACATTGCGGTGGAATTAGCAAAGGTAAGATTATTTCATGGCCATATTATAGTTTCAGAGATGAACATAATTGTGTAATTTAATGCAACAAAAAAAAGTCTAATAAGGGTAAAATAATTTTCTAAAAACGTGCGTTACCAAATGGTTGATTTGTTCCTTTATGGCAAAGTTAGCGAAGCTAACTAATGAAAGTAAAATTAGCAAATTTCTGTTAAATAAAACACTTCTTTTTTTTTATATATATATATAAACACTTCTGATCATTCATTGTTTTTAAAATGATTAATTATTTCTTGCACTCTTATAGCACATGGTTTGTGAAACAAATTGTTTTCTTTTTGTTTTCAAATAATAGATAGATTTTAAAAAATTCTATGGTGCAAGACCATGCACTTTTCTTGCCCTTGTACCAGAAAATCCTCTCTGATGCTAATCTGAGTGATGGTGATGACCAAATTGGTGATCCTGATTATCTGCACAAGCAGAAGAGTGTGTGGACACTTCTTTTGATTCCATGGATGAGGGGGATTTTGCTTCAACAACAGCACCCCTGACCAAAAACACTAGTGCAGTTGTACCCCTGACCAAAAACACTAGTGCAGTTGTACCCCTAACCAAAAGCACTAGTGCAGTTGCACCCCTGACCAAAAACACTAGTGCAGTTGTACCCCTAACCAAAAACACTAGTGCAGTTGCACCCCTGACCAAAAACACTAGTGCAGTTGCACCCCTGACCAAAAGCACTAGTGCAGTTGTACCCCTGACCAAAAACACTAGTGCAGTTGTACCCCTAACCAAAAACACTAGTGCAGTTGCACCCCTGACCAAAAACACTAGTGCAGTTGCACCCCTGACCAAAAGCACTAGTGCAGTTGTACCCCTGACCAAAAACATCAGTGCAGTTGTACCCCTGACCAAAAACACTAGTGCAGTTGCACCCCTGACCAAAAACACTAGTGCAGTTGCACCCCTAAACAAAAACACTAGTGCAGTTGCACCCCTGACCAAAAACACTAGTGCAGTTACACCCCTGACCAAAAACACTAGTGCAGTTGCACCACTGACCAAAAACACTAGTGCAGTTGCACTGCTGACCAAAAACACTAGTGCAGTTGCACCGCTGACCAAAAACACTAGTGCAGTCACACAAACACCACCAAATCACATTTGTGCTGTTGCAAAACCAGCTAGTTCTACGTATTCCTTGAGAAACTTAGTTTATTTTAGTTTTCTTAATGTTTTTGGCATTTGTAAATGCATTGGACACTTGGGTAAAGCAGTGGACCTCAAAGGGTTATAAGTGATCTGTCCATTGAATTCTAATATAATGATCTGTCCTTTGAGCTTTAATTTAACCGATCTGCCCATTGACTTCTAGAAAAAGTTGTATCCCCATTGACCTCTGTTATACGTGATCAGTCCATTGAATTCTAATTTAAGTCCTAATACAAGTCCATTGACTTCTGCTATAAGTGATTTGCCCATTGACTAATATTCTATTAATACTGTAAATATTCAACCTCTTCTGTACTTTTAAATACGAAACAGTCTTTAAAAATGTTATTTTCTTAATATTGTACCTATTTTCTAAATTTTACATTCTCATAGATATATTCAATTCTTAAAATGTTCAATTTATACATTTTTTATCCGTATACTTCTATATATTTATGTAAAGTTGGGAGAACACAAGCCTAAGAATTTCATTACGGTAATGATGCTACATTGTTATCTGTACATGACAATAAAACTTGAAACTTGAATATAAGTGATCTGTCCATTGACTTCTGCTATAAGTGATCTGTCCATTGACTTCCATAATAAATGGTCTGGCCAGACTTGCGTGATTTACCCAGTGGCTTCTATTATAAGTGATCTGCACATTGACTTCTATTAGAAGTAGTTTGCCCATTGGCTTCTAATATTGGTGCATTTTGAATCACTAGCTTTTTTGTTCTTCTATGAGTATCCGTGAGACATTTGCAGTAGATAGGATAGCACTGAAGCATTTCTTTAACTAGTTAAGGGAGCCATAAGTTTAGGTTTCCCCCTGGTGGTTGAGAACAGCCACTGGTCTAAACAAGACTGTTTGCTTTGTGTGAGTGCAAAATAAACCCGCACTGAAGACCTTTCAGCAGGATGAATAAAGATGGCAAAACACATCGTTAGAAAAGAAACATCTGGTCGCTCCGTTGCTGCAACCTGCCTGACCGGTGAACCTGTTCTGTAGATGTCAGATGACTTGATCTTTAGGAATATTAAATATTTTAAATTACAAAAAAGCAACAAACTCTGCATAACAACTGTCTCTCTGTGTGTGCGAGTGGGGGACTTACCTAATGAGCCACTCCTCGAGTACCTAAACATCTGCAGGTGCTTCGGATGCTCTCGGAGAACAGGGGAAAAGGGTGATTCTATGTAGGCAAATGGTGTCTATTTGACATTGTTTTTCAAGACATTACTCACAGATAATATATGCAAATGGCAGTTTATTTGTAGCTTATGTAAGACTGCAGTTATGAGCCAAAAGACATTAAGCACCACATTACCATGCTTACTAGACAGATGTAAATGTGCAATGATGGTTCTAGGAAATTAGCTAATATGCTCGGGTTATAAAAGGCACTGGTTCTGTTTTGTTGATGTACTTTAATGGTGCCACCTAAATGGGTTTATTGCTTTTTTTTTTGCATATATTCGCTGTACTAATAAAACCATGCATCTCTGAAATCGTCACTCTATAGGAGAAGGAAAATACTGCATATAAAATTGTGCATAATTAAACCAATGAGATGCAAACAAAATCATTCAAAGTGGTCTGGTGTAAAACACACCATTCTAGAGATCACAGTGACCATAGGAACCAAGTATCCAAAGCATTTAATGCCTTTTCCATATAACGTAAAAAGGCATTGTGGCCCCTGGTTCCCATCACCACCGCTTTAAAGGTATCTGGCTCTCTTGGCAATGCACATCACATCAATACACCACTCTGGATGACTCTCAGCAAATGAATTATGCTGTAAGGTCCCTTTTAATATTGATGAATTTCAGTGGGAACAGATTTATTTCAAATAATTATCATAAAATCATTGATGCATTTGTCATGAACTGTTCAAGTTGAAAAAAAAGGTTTTGACTGGAAAGTAACAGCATTAAAAGACTGATATATACAATATGTGCTAAGTGAAATACATCCTATCTATGGCTGCTAATATATCAGTACTTCTTTTTTCGTCATTCCTAAATTTGCATGCACTGAAACCACAGAAAAAAAAAAGGGGGGGGGGATTTTGCCTCGTGAGCATTTAGTATATTATCAGTTTCCAGCAACATGCAGTAACAAGATGCTAAAAAGACTGAAAAGCTCTGCGGGAAGTAAAGCACCATATTAATGTATATCATGGTGGTTCTCTGTCTGTGGCTTTGGAGAGAGTACCAGCTCTATGAGGGATATTTCAGAAAAGCTCCAAGCTTTCACGACGAGGCCGGAGTTTTCTTCTTGATGATTCTCCTGCGCACTGGGGCTCCGGCCACAGGTCCAACCACAGGTCCGGCTGCAGCTCCTGCCGCCCTCTCTGTCTTCAGCTCATCAATGAAGGTCTCAATGGGCCCAAACTTCTCTGTCAGATCTCCAAGGTGAGCCTTCAGAGCATTGAACTCCTTATATAGGTCATCCAAAGCCTCTGAGAGAGGCTGGATCCTGAAAAAAGGAAATGGTTAGTATACAAATATACTGTATATATACTCTATATGTGCTACATATATTGTGTGTTTGTACATGTATAGTACTGTTCTTTTTATATTATTTTATATTGTTTCATTGCATGGGCAGTTTTTATTTCTGCAGGTTATACTGCTTCTTCCCTTGTACTATACACTTTGCTGTTGGAACAATGTAAATTTCCCACTCGTGGAACTAATAAAGAGTTACTCTTATGATACTTTATTGCAATACGTTACATCATATGCTTTTCTTTGTTCACCATGGGTGAATCAACAGTAGTGAATGGGCCATAAACACATTTAGAACAATTATAGAGACCCTGCAAACAAGTAGTATAACAACTGGATATGAATATGCAAGCCCATTGTGCCATTTTTTAATTTTATTAATTTATTTTTCATCATTTGCTTGATTTTCTACTCGTTCCTTAAATGGCTCGTTCCATGGAACACGTTTTCATTTTCTGAAATAAAAAAATGAGTCTGTACACTGGTTAAGGTAAAACCATCATCCCCCAACAGCACAGGTGTATTTGTTGATTTTGGTTTTGTCATGAAAGCCAACATATAACTGCCTATTCAGCCTACAGCGGATAAGCCCCGCCCATTTCACAATGAAGTTATAAGGGGTGTTTCACTCCCTTTCAATATTACAGGGGCAGCCAGTGAGAACAGAAGCCGTGTAGAGTCATGAACACACAGTAACTAAAAACAAGGTCTGGAGAGAGGTTGGAAAATGGATCATGGTTGTGTTTTGGTACATTAAATTGCACAAGGAGGCCCACCATTATTAAGAGGCCCCAGTGTGGGACTATAGCGTGAGCTAGTGATTTGCCGGTGGTGTGCTGCAAGGGACAGGGGCATGAACAGAGTCCAAACCAGAAGGAGCCAGGAAGTGTCTGATTGAGCATGTAAAAGTCTGCACATATTCCAAGTTTTTTTTTTTCATACGTAATGAGATGGTCTACCCTGAAATAAATCCAGGACCTCACAGTCCTGGCATTGGTGCATGAACCAAACTAGCAATTTTCTGTCCCCGCTGTATTTTTTCGTGCGTAATAAACGGAGTATGTTTATCTTATGTTCACTGATGACGAATATTTGAGCCTAAAACACAAGAAAAGCACATGTTTGTGTGTATAGATGGGCTTTACTAGAGAGCGTGTGATACAATACCCCATCATACAATTCTGTTGCAAAATGCTATTAACCCTGGCCTATTGTTAACCTATAAAGAAAATTCTATAAAGCCATTTTCTCAGTGTGTGATAAAGATTTTTCCTTTTTTTAATGTTAGAATAAATACGAACGTACAAGAAAGCAGTAAAAAGTTTTAAGATTAGTTTTGTTTGTATAAAAGTAGTTGATAGTGTGTGAGCTGGTGAGGAGAACATGGTTCCAGGTTCCTCCTCGGTTCCTCCAGCCGTTGTTTGGATGGTGAAACTCCATCAGCAGCTCCTGGTTTAATTTAATGAAGGACTGATCGAGT
>JBBJLR010056604.1:0-11524 GCA_037577145.1 Brachypetersius gabonensis
CCCAGAGAGAGAGAGAGAGGATAGTTATACTGAGTGATGGGGAGAGGGAGGACCACCCTACCCACCCAGAGAGAGAGGACTGTTATGTTGAGTGATGGGGAGAGGGAGAGGACAGTCATGTTTTCTTGGACTCCTGTCCACGGATGGTTGTGGCATCTCCAGGGACTGAACTCACATCCTCCTGATAATGGGATGGGACCAACACCTAGACCATCTTAAGTAGGAATTCCCAGTTGGAAATTCAGTGCTGCAGGCAGAACGCTTCATTAGACTCTGTTGCGACTTCATGCTAACTGATGGCTACTAGCTTTCTTTCTTCTGTTAGCTAGATTAGCACTTTTAGCGTATAGTGTTAAGGTCATAAGAAGGTGATGGTGAGAATACACTGGTAGAAAGGACATTTAAAAGGTTAAAGGAAGTGTAGAATTGGTAGCTGTGAGTACTAATTTGCTCAAACTTCCCTGTAGGAACTACATGTTGACTCTGAGAGATTAAAATGAATGTACTCTTGTTTATATATCTGTAACACTAGAGACTTAAACCTGCTTTATACCTCCTTAAACATCGGCAATATATAAAATGCTGTTTTTCTATTAGGAATAAAAATCAAAGGGGACAACGCTACTTTAAGTCCATGCAGCCAGTTTTCGGAAACCAGCATTGACAATGGAAGCGAGAATAGCTGTAAGTTCACCACTTGGTTAATCCAATAAAAGTTTATTTTCTAAGTCTCATTAACCTTCTATCATTGTGTTCTTATTCCTCATACCGCTGGAAGCAAAGGGTGGTCAAATTTAGCAAACTGAGGGGAAGAACATTAAACGCGGCCTTTGTAAAAGTTGTCACATTTATGTTTGTTTTTTTTGCACTAAAACTGCAGACATATAAACATATATAAGTTTGTTCTTTGTTGAAGATGTCATGTTTGACACAGGGGTAGAAATAATGCTAATAGTTTAAAACGCAGAAAGATATACCTGAGTATAAAAGGGAAGCAGAGGCTGGATAACCCTCTGTTGGCTCCACTGTTAGAAAAGCTAGATGATAGGAAATAAATACCTGAAACTATAACTCTTAGATCATTCTTCTAGTCATTTTATTTCATCAAATCTGAACTAATCGGTTTTCTTTGGGGACTATTTTGGCTCACAGCATCCTGCATGTATCCTTCAACCAAGAATGGGTTTAAAAAACTTCTCAAAACATTTCAGATTTCAGGCAGCACATTCATAAACATTTCATTGAATAACTTTCTATAATGAAGCTTTTAGAGACAGACATCTGGTTCCGTTCACCACCACCAAAGCACTTTAAATGTACATTTATTTAAATTCATGCAAATTGAAGACACTTATCCAGAGCAATAGCTGGTAAATGTTGTGTTGAATGTAGCATTGGGAGTCTTGCCCTACAATTCTGATTGGTGAATCTGCCCAGAAAGTCCTGCATGGAGGACAGTGGGTTTAGGTCAGGTGATTGTGGAGGCCAGGGCATCTGCTACAGCACTCCATCACTCTCTTTCTTGGTCAAATAGCCCTTCCATAGCCTGAAGGTGTGATTGGGGTCATTATTCTGTTGAAAAACAAATGACGGTCCCACTAAGTGCAAACCAGATGGGACTGCATGTCGCTACAGAATGCTGTGGTAGTCATGCTGGTTAAGTGTGCCTTGGATTTTAAATGAATCACCAACAATGGCACCAGTAAAGCACCCCCATACCATCACACCTCCTCCTCCACACTTCACAGTGGGAACCACACATGTAGAAACCAGCCGCTCACCGTTTATACACCTCACCAAGAAAAGGCGGTTGGAACCACTGGTCTAACATCCATTCTTTGTTTCTTGGCCCAAGCAACTCTCTTGTTCTTGTTCTTCCTCAGAAGTCGCTTCTTTGCAGCAATTTGACCATTCACGCAATCTCCTGATTCACGCAATCTCCTCTGAACAGCTGACGTTTCTGCTCTGTGATGTTTTTATGAGGGCTCTAATCTGAGGTGCTGTTCATTTGCGTTTTCTGAGGCTGATAACTCCTGGTCTTCCTTTCCTGAGGCGGTCCTCATGAGAACCAGTTTCATCATAGATTTGATGGTCTTTTCAACTGCTCTTGAGGATGTGATAAAAGTTCTTGAAATATTACAGATTTACTGGCCTTCAGGTCTTAAACTGATGGACTGACTCTTTACGAGTAGTTCTTGCCATAATATGGTTTAGAACACTAGTCAAATAGGGCTATTCACTGCATAGACTTCTGTACCAACCTCTGAACATCTGATGGTCTTAAACACATTCAGAAGGCAAGGAATTTGACAAGGCACACCTGTTAATGGAGAATGCCAAGAGTGTGCAAAGCTGTCATCAAAGCAAAAGGGGGCTACTTTAAAGAATCTAAAATGTAAAACATTCTGATTTGTTTAACACTTTTTGGTTTTCTACATCATTCCATATGCTTTCCTTCATAGTCTGGGGGTTGTCGGTATTCATTTACAATGTAGAAAATAAAAAAAGAAAAGAAAAGAAAAACTATTCAATGAGAGGGTGTCTCCCAACTTTTGACAAACAACTGTAGGATGAGAGCCTGAAAAATAAACTTTAATAAAAACAGATGCATGTATATACTGTCATTTTGGAGAATGCTTTAGTGAAGTGAAAATTCCGTCATACATGAACACACCACAGCACGAAATTCAACCTCTGAATTTAACCCATTCACCAAGTGAAGCAGGGAGCAGTGTGTGGGGACGATACCTTGCTCAGGGTACCTCAGCGGTGCCTAGTGGTCTTTGGAATCGAATCCAGACTTTCTGATCACAGGGCGAATGCCTTAACCACTAGGCCACCAGCTGCCTAGTGGTTAGGGCATAAAATAAAAACATTACTGTGAGAAAAGAGTCCATAACCAAAAAAAATCCTGAATATAATGAAGAAATGAGACGCAGAAAAACTGTACAAGAAAAATACCACTGACTAAAATAAGACTCTAAACGGCCCTGTAACAGACGGCAGCTTTCCAGGAAACAACGGTCTGTATTATTATATTCTATTATTCATGATAAAAGCACATTATTATTTATGTAACTCCCTAATGTAAAGAATTATGTACACTATTGCCATTAGTATATATTAGTGCTGGGCATAGCGTTAACGATTTATTTATTTAACAACAACAAATATTTTATTGAGTATTTTATATACAGATTTTTTTTAATTACTCATTCTAAAAGTTTGTTTTTCTGTGCTGACCGCTTCACCTCACTTTAACAGGGACACTCGCTACTGAACATGACAGCTTCTGCTGCTCCCTGATAAAAGATACGTTTCTGCTGGTATCTGTTCGGAAAACAAGAAAACAGATTTATAAATGTTAATTTGCTGTTGCTTGGAAGGTGCCTGTTATGCTGTTCTGATCATGGCTCTGGTCCGCGGGCGCCGTTTCTGATGATTCATGCTACCTTGTCGAAAAATGCTACCGTAATGCAAATCAACAGCAGAGTCTATTGATTCATGCTCCCTATAAATGTATACAGTTCATACAGTTTATAGTCAGTTTATAACACTGATAATGATGAGAAATAGACAATTATGGTTATAAAGCTATCGTTTTTCCGGCACCCATACTCTGTATGAAACTTGTTTTTCTATAACAAACTAGATAAACGTGAATGGCCTGCAGAGGCAAAGAGCTTTGGTTTTATATTTGAATTACTTACATTAAATTAATTTATTACTGTATTATGTACAATGAAAATGACAGCACATGCCAATGAAAACGCACGTGCATGAATTAAAGTACAATCTATACAGCAGTAATTTCGGTGTTTACATTCTAGCACTGCAGGAGTGTAAACAGTACAGTATGAATACGGGTTTACCTTTACATTTTCTTTAAGGCTAATGAGTTTAAAATTAAATGAAAGTGTTTTGGTGCATATTTAGGGTTTACACTATAAAAATAGGCATTTTTATTTTTATCATCACAACAATGCGTTTTTTCACTATACGCGGGTGCTCTTGGAACGCACTGTATATATATATAAATATATATACACATACACATCATAGATTGATGCACTGGGACACATCCTCAGTTCCTGAAGTCAATGGGTTTTTCAACATCATACATTATAGATGAGATATGCAAACCTGGCAGCTGAAGCAGAGAACAGGGGATGGAAAGTGTTTGTGCGGCCAGTGGAGTTGGGCTACAGCGGCTTTGTAGCTAGTTCCACAATAAGGATACTGAGGGAGGCTAGAGTCAGACGACAGGCTCAGCGGAACACGATCAAGGAGCTTGCAGATACCGCCATAAGAAGCAGCCATTGGCTGTGGCTGAAGCGGAAGGAGACAGTCTGGGCTACTCGTGGAGCCTCTAGCGCAGCACACACCCAGGTTTGATCAGCCAGCGGCGGGCCACCCTTGGGGGAGGCTGTATTGTGCTGAAATACCCCATGACCCTGGGGTACACAACTGATGATGTGTCGTACTGGAGGCAAAAAAATGCCAGATGAAACCCCGGCGCGTGACATCAAGGGATTTTAACAACTCGTCCTAGTAGACAAACATATATACAGTAACCCCCCAGTTCTACCCGGATCAGGAATCCCGGATTCAGTCACACGCGGATTATTTTTTGAGAACCGAACTCATAGTTTTACACGGAAAACCCCACAATATCGTGGAAACTGCAAATATCTTCCGCCGTTTTTTGGCTTTTTTGTGGCAATAAATATATATTTTTGGATGTTTTCACACAAGGGGACAGGCTGTAGCCGACCTCTTATTTTCATAACTTTAAATAAATGATATATTTTTATAATAATTTAAATTTTACATGATTTAAGTCTGTGGGGCTTAAACTGGTTCTCCCAGATGGTCCACATTTTTCCTCTGTCCCCATGAAGATGATTTGGAGCAAAAAAGGGGACCACCTGGGGACAGTCTGAGGACCACTGCTTCAGATAGCCACCTCAGAGGATCAAAGCTGGTGTGTATCTGGACTGACATTGGTCTCCTCTGAGCCTGGTGGAGGTGCTGTGGAGGTGGAGAAGCGTAGCTCCTCTTGGATGGCATTGAGCTCCACTAAGCCTTCGTGGAGCTGGTCGGTCACCTGCCGGATCTTGGCAGCGAATTCTGACTTAGCACCTTGCCTGAGCTCCTTTGAATCTTTGGTCACAAAGTAGATGTCCATGCCCACAAAGAGCCCTGTGAGCACGCCGGTGGCCATGCTGGCGATCTGGACGGCGCGGGCGGCCGTGCTCCCCGCAACGTTGGCAATCTGCACCACCCGCATGATCTCGTTGGCGTTGCTCAAGACGGCCTTGCTGGCCATGGCCCCGTCCTCGTAGATGCTGTCCAGGCCTGGGAAGTCCCTGTTGTAGGCCTGCTTCTTCACCTTCAGCAGATTAAACTGCCGCAAATTCTCGATGCCCTGCTTGATGAACTTCATGCACTTGTTGATGTCAGCCATCTTGTTCTGGTAGTCCTCAACAATCTGCTCCACCTTCTTACGGTCCATAGAGTTATTGACCGCGTTGGAGATGCCGGCGGATGCAGAGGTCAGGCCACCGGCTGCTGTCACCCCAAGGCCTACCGCCGTGACAATGAGGGACGTTCCCATGGTGAAAGGCGCCAGGGCTAGGCCAGTGATGGTCGCCACCCCACCCACAGCACTGGTGGTGCCACCGGTGACTTGAGCCACCTTCGTCCTCCAGTTGAAGCGGTCCAGGCCGTCAGCGATGGCCCTCAGCTCGATGATGTGCTGCCAGAGGCCTTCGGCTCGTTCTGAGAACAGCTGGTTGAAGACGCGGATGCCTTTCTGCACTTTCTCTGCTGTCACAGAAAACGCCCTAAGAACAGACCACAGAAAACACTTTTAACATATTTACAGACTACTTTAAACCCCACCCCAAAAGTCGTTCAGCAGTAACAATAGCAGATTCTAGGTCTCTAGGTCACAATCCAGTGTGAACTAAATTGCTTTCATACAAAAAAAAAAATTTGTTTTTGTTTTTATTCAATTGCACATGTTCAGATGACTCACTCTGGATCCAAGCTCCTCATCAGAGGCTTCTGCATGAACTTGTGGAGTTCATGCTCCAGCTTGAGTGACTGCTGCTTTAAAGCAAATATCACCAAATTCTTAAGTTCATGTTTAAAGTTCCAATTCTACTTTACTCCCAGATTGTTATTTGCCAGTGCCGGCATCAGGGGGAGGGGTTTATTCAAAGGCATTGCCCCCCATAGGAGTCGCCACGCCCTCCCTACACCCTCTAGTGTTGCTCATATCATTATGTATCAGTGCTGGACTGGCCACGGAATCCCTATAGCACACCCCTTGTGTACTTGATAAACTCAACAAGAGCTTACTTGGCCTCTTCTTTTTCTGTCATACTTTCATCTTTAGGCATCTGCTCCCATTCTGAAGAACACATCACAACAGACAGTGATGATTATTAATTCAGAGAGAATAACTTACTTCCCCAAATGCATATTTTTAATGATGTTAAAACACAGCATGTCACCCACGGTTGACTGTGCTCCACCACTCCATGAGGCCTTCAAGATCCTGTCACAGAAACCATCAAAAACACAGTTTGACTGCAGGCCTGCTGGCAGATGGGTTTCACAGTATGTTAAGTCCTCTATACCCAGAGAGCAAAAACAGTAAACACAAGTCAGATTGAGACTAGGAATGTCAAGATTGCTCAATTAAAGTCATTTAGATTTAAAAATCTACTAAAATGTACATACTCATTTACATTATAAAGCTGTGCTCAGCAATTTGAGCCACCTGAACTATGTGGACAGTGATGTCTGACCGTGACGGTCACTATGTAGTATAACGTTAAATAAATGCACTGCTTTAGTCCAGACGCCCACAGAGCCTCGTCTAGTGTTAGATAGAAACACTATACCGGGGGCTTTTCACGCAGCTGCTAAAGCTAAAAGGGCAGAGACGCAGTGAAATCACACGTGTGGGAACACTTTCAATAACTGCCCTGCCAGAAAAAGGCTCAGAGCAGCGTTTATGATCAGAGACTGGTGTGAAGACACTGTGAGTTTGATGGAGCACCTAATATGTGAGTATAGTCACACACATCCCAGCACTGCTAGTTGTGAGCAATGGGTCACGTTTTTTTATGACCTGCACCTGCCTGACATATAAAAATATTAATTAATTAATGACCCAAAACTGGCCTGACCAGCAACGTTTCTATAAGTTATTTATTAGTCGAGACGATGCTTTGTCACTTTTTGACCCACCGGCCCACATTCATGAAATTTTGTAATAAGAGGACCCAAACCCACTTGGCCTGTGGTCAACCCATGGAGACCTCAGTGACCAGGTTGTCCTGCGTATCACTATCCTCAAAAGTTGCATTTGAGTGAGAGGCTACAAATTGCTACTTCTACAGCAACATAGGGCACAGGAGCCAATAGTATAAATATAGTGCTCCCTTACTGGACGTACTGTGAACCGCAAATTAAATCCTTAAAATTTGGCTTATTTTATGGGCATTTGAGATGTACAGTAATCCCCTGCGGGGGTTACGTTCCAAAAGCACCCACTTAGTGAAAAAACGCGTTGTGTTTTGGTAAAAAGAAATGCCTATAAATACATTTTATAGTGTAAACCCAAATTTGCTCCCAGAACACTTTCATTTCCTTTTAAACTCAATGTATTGCATTACCCATAAAGAAAATGTAAAGGTAAACCTACATTTGTCTCTTTTAATTTAAATCCCTGGCCGAGACATGCAACTCGGAAGGTCGCTGGTCAAAAGTATTGGGACACCACAGCAAGGTGAACGGTTTTTGGGGAATAACCCCTGATCTCCTCGGGCTAAAAATACAAATGAATGCTCGTTGGAAAGGTCTCCTGGAGATCAGTCAAACTGTGGAGTTTAAGTGTCTGAGTGCTTGCACGGCGAAGAAATCACACTTGGGGCGCGGGGCTCAACCCTGGTGTGGAATTTGAATAAAGTGCTTCTGGGTGGGCTACAGCCTGGCCCGGAGTCCCCTTGTGTGAAAACATCCAGAAAAAATATATTTATTACCAGAAAAAAAAGAGGCAGAGGATATTTGCAGTTTCCACGTTATTGTGGGGATTTCCGCGTTTGGTTCTCAAAAAATGTCTGCGTGTGACTGAATCCACGATTCCTGGTCTGCGTAAAACTGGGGGATTACTGTATTTGGGTACTCAAAGCCTGTAAAAGGCCGTAATGGACAGTGACAGCTCTGGATAAGATCAATCTAAAGACCAGACACAAGGGGGAGTACAACACAACTGACTGTGTTTCTGCCTTATTTATGAAAACAAACCTCCTCTTCCTCCTTGTGTGCTTTCTCCAGACGGAGTTCACTCAGCTGCTCCATTAGGGACTTCTTTTGGATTTCACCCTGGAACAAAACACACATTTTTAATGACTGCATCAACAGATCAAAAAGAAAACGTCCTCCACTTTATCACATCACTGCACCAGCATCCTGCACAACTGAATGCATTACAGAACTGCAGGGAAACCACAGACTTCTGTAAAGTGATGCAAGGTGAAACAAAAACAGAGAGAAAAGAGGAAGAGAGAGAGTTTCCAAAATACTGACAGCAGTAGCCATGGAAGAGGACTTCCAAGAGAGGAAGTCCCAAACATGCAAATTCGGTTCATTTTACAGCTCACAGTAAGTCATACTGTATCCTGAACCGCGTCCACATTCCATTCCATTACTGTACGTTCACGTTTTTATACAAAGATTTATACAAGTTTCAGGACAGTGTGAGAAACAGAGGAGAGCTTCAAGTGCTATAATCCCCATGTAGGAATAATGCGAGAAGATAGATAGACCAGGGGTGTCCGGTCCTGGAGAGCCCAGTTTGATGGTTCTCCTACTCAACCACATTCACTAAACCTGGAAATTAACTGGCGAGGTGAGCCAGCTGTTTCTGAGCAGGGAAATCCCCAAATGCACTGGACATCGGCCCTCCAGGACCAGAGTCTGACACCTCTGGCTTAGGCAGTTCATTCTACCAGCAGGGAACCACAGTAGAGAAGAGTCTGGACTGGGTTTGCCTTGTGTGTAGGGAATGCAAAGCCAGACGATGTTCCTTGGAGGAGTGGAGGGAGTGAGTAGCAATGTGAGCCTGAATGATGGGATTAAAGTAGGCAAGAGTTAAGAACTTTAAGTTCATCTTAATGAATAGCTGGATGTGCTTTAAGCCGGTCCAGAGACATTTTGAGGTTGAAAAGATCTGGGTGACTATTGACTTCTGCTGTTCTGCTGCTCCAGGTCTGAACTAAAGAAGCAAACTTCAGACTCTGAACACGTCAGTGTGGACACTGTGGATGTTTGATGTTTTTGTAACAGTTATAAAAAAAAATATTTGTCAAAGGTTGGATGGATGGGAAATTACTCGAACATCTTTTATCCCAGAGTGTATGTTTTGGAGAGTGCTTTTGATTGTTGTGCTTGATTAGAGTGCTTTAGATCAGGGAGTGGAGCAAAAACAGTTCTGTAACCTGTGAGCAATGTTTTTAATGGATTGCGCCTTCAGTTCTCAGTTTCTATCAAATTAAGAAGGCCAGGAGGACTCCAGATACCTCTGCAGGATCAGCTTCGGGTCTGTTCCTCTTCTGCAGCACCTTTCCCTGAAATCACAGCACAGTCTGAGCTCCCATACAGTCTCTACACCTGTTCCAGCAAGCAAATTATGGAACATATTAAATCAAAGAAGAATTTAAAGGAATAGTTCATGAGTTAAACAACTTTCTGCTCATCCCAGAGGTGGTCGATCATTTGCCTGGAGTCCAAATTTTCCAATGTTGCAACTATAAGGCTAACATTGCAAACAAACGCTAAGAATCAATAGTCACCGAAATATTCAGTGTAAACATGTAAAAATACATCATTAAAACATCTCTCAGCCTGCACCCATATCTTTTTTGGGGGCGTGTGGATGTGGTTCAGGGCACAAACGTCTCACTTATGACTGCCATGAAATGGCTGATTGAAGTTCAGTTCATTTTTACAGCCCATACTGTGCCCTAAACGACATCCACAAGTCTGCTCCACCTTTTAGAAGAGCTGAATGCCTTTCAGAAGGGTCCAGAAATGGAAGATTTGATGATGCATTTTTACAGAAAACAATCTGGGCTAGTTGGGTGAACTTGACATGGCAGCTGCAGATCCAGACTGAAGATGTCGTAGCTGATTGACTGGGGTGAGTTGGACTATTCCTTTAACTGGGACATATTTTCCTCTAAGAGAAGTATTTGAGTCCATTTAGCCGATTGTAGACAAACAACACCACATGAAGCTTTGTCTACTACCTTGGGGGTCACGTGAGGCATGAACGGGTTTTTCTTTTTCTTCACTATCTTCTTTTTTGGCTTCGTGGGGAGACAGACAGGACACAAACACAGTCACAAAAACTGACCGTCACATTGTCTGAGTCCATTAAAAGCTCTAAAAGTATCAAAGTACCTGTTTGTTTGTATTTCCGTCCTCTTCTCTGTTGTGTCTCTCCCTCTGGTCCTCTGCGTTAGTGTCTCCAGCTGTTTCCGCACACCCATCACTGTCGTCCTGAGAGACAAGAGTCTGTGTGAGTCAGTGGAACTATTGATACCGTTCTGTGATCAGGATGGAGAGGCTAGGCTATGTGGAATAGTGAAAGTGAAAGTGAAAGTGACCATTCTGTCATACGTGAACACGCAACAGCACACAGTGTGAACAGCACAAAAGCAGCGGGCAGCCAGGAACACGGCACCCGGGCCGCAGTGTGTGGGGATGGTACCTTGCTCAGGGTACCTCAGAGGTGTCTAGCAGTCTTGGGAATTGAACCCATGACTTTCTGATCGCAGGGCGAACACCCTAACCCTAATACAGGACAGTCTATTTTTAGCTGTATTTTGACTTTTCTTAAATTTTTCCCCAAATTTCTCCCCACATCCAAGGACTCCACTATCACACAGTCCCACCACTGGGAGGCTAAAGATGAGCATCATAACAATACATATGATTTATTCCCACATTTCTATCATGCAAGGACGTGATTATCAATAAATACTGCCTGCTTACCTTTCACTGTACATTCTGTCCACCACCCTTTCACAGGTACCGGTAAGCCTATGGCATACCTGTAGCTCCATTTCAGGTTTTATAAGTTCATTGTACTCATTCTGTTATTCCTATACTGATTAGTATTCATATATTAATTCAGGTACATGTTTTTGCTGATGAACACTAATGCGTGTTTCATTGAAGTGAGAAGCAGTTTGTACCTCTGTTCGATCGCTACAGACAACGCCATACTGGTCCTCAGACTTCCAGCACAGTTTTCCAAGATATCACACAGAAAAACATACAAAACATACAGAATCACACAGAAAAACATACAAAATAAACAACACATATATTACATACATTACATTATACTATATGGGGGGCTCAGACCTTTGGCAGAATTCAAATGAGCCATTTTAATCTAGATTAATTCCAAGATTACAGTGAGATTAATCTAGATAAAAAA